>RJWM01002621.1:47239-126031 GCA_004363535.1 Dasyprocta punctata
ACCTCGCGCCTGCCAGGGCAGGCACTTAAGCCACTGAGCCAAACTCCCAGCCCTGGTTTTTTGAGGCAGGGTCGCACTGTGTAGCTCAGGCCGGCCTTGCGCTCGCATTGTAGCCCAGGCCGGCCTCGAACTCACAATGCTCCTCCTACCTCAGCCTCCCGAGTGCTGGGATTAAAGGCGTGCGCCACCACGCCCGGCTACAAAATCTTGAGCAGCCCCTTATGATGTCATGGCTGGTCCAGGGCTGGCCACCAGCCTTCCTAACTGGGCTGGACAAGTTGGAGGCCATAGATGAGGGCAGTGGAGGTGCTAACTAAGCCTGTGCTGCCCCCCAGGGCACAGGTCTCCTGTTGTGGGGTAGATACTGCTCTATTTTATTTTAATTTGGAACAGGGGATCAAACTCAGAACCTCACGTTTGCCAGGCAGGCGCCATGCTGCTGAGCTACACCCCTAACCCCTAGCTTTATTTTATTTTGTTATTTTTATTATAATTATTGTATGCATACTAAGGCTATCCCCAGACTTTGTGTGTGTGTGTGTGTTTGATACTTAGGATTGAACTTAAGGCTTTCACACCAAGCTATGTCCCCAACCCTTATTTTTCTTTGGAGACAGGGTCTTCAAGTTGCCCAGTCTGGGCCCAAAATTTTAGTCTTCCTGTCTTAGCCTCCTAAGTGCTAGGATTACATGCGTGTACCTCTGTACCAGGTACAGTGCAGCCTTTCAGGTAGTACGAATGATATCTCTGTTGCAGGCCCAGAGCTTGGGCCACATACCTGTTGGAACTGATTCCCAGAACTCTAGCTTGTGCAGAAAAGCTCGGAGGCCATGTTTGACTTTCCCAGACAGAGTTCAGACTCTCCAGGAAGGCATGCCCTCTGTGTGGAAGCCACAGTTGCATTTGTCATGCCTTCCCAAAGCACTGACCCCACTACATCAGCAGCTTGAGTATCTGTGCATCTTGGGTGAGTCCATTCCCCAGCACTGTGACCTGTTTGTGTGGGTGGTCTGCAAGACTGTTTGTGGAGTAGCAGGGTTAGAGTGCTGCAGTGGGGGACATCCCTGCATCCTTGGGTTCTGCTTCCCTGCCCCTACAGAGCCTGATTCAACCTTTTGGGAACCTCTTTTAGGAAAGCCACACTGCTAAGCCTTGGTGCTATGCTTTAATGTTCCTGGATGTATGTGAGAGTAGATCTGGTGGGACCTTGCCCTCCTAGGTATCCTGTCACCTGAGGTGTCTCCCCTTTGCCCTGACTCTGGACCCCAGATGGAATCTCTTCCACATCCCCATTGGTGATGCTGGAGCAGAGTTTGTGGGAAGCGTGTGTAAGTCCCATCCCTTAGTCTGGCCCCTTCTTGTCCTTGAGCCACAGGAGCAAGGTTGGGGACCTGGGCAGGGAGTTAGTGATGTGGGCACTGAAGGTGCAGACATGCTGTGCCTCCACCTGTCTCCAGGGATTGCTGCTCTTCCAAGTTCTCATGGGGGTGGAAGTTATGATGGAGTCCTCCCACAGGGTGGTTCCTGGTCTGGTTTCTTACAGGGAAAAGAGAGAATTCTCTCCCTGCCCTTGGCCCTTCTGTTTTACAAGGCAAAAGCTTCACTGCCTCAGGCTGGTTCCTCAGACAGTGGCCTTGGTATCAGCAGTCTTCAGGTATCAGCTTGCTCTTGGCCTCCCGTCTGGACTGGCAACCTGCTGGTCTGGTGAGTGCAGTTCTGGGGAGTGGGGAGTAGCCATGGGTGCCAGGCTTGGCTGAGGTTGCCCCCTCTTCCTCTTCTGTCTCCTGTATCTGTCTTGGGTGGAAGTAACACTGGGGTTGCTGCAGTTATTATGTGATGGGACAGCCCTTCCTAAGACTTGTCAAGTAGACCCTGAAAGACAGGCATTGTCACAGAATGGAGAGCTTGGTCTGCTGTCACCCTTAGGCAGGGCCCGGTGGGAAGGGGATCTTGCTGTGTGCATTTACGAGTTAGCAGATCAGTGGCACATGGCTCAGCCTGGTTGTTCCAGGGCAGGCACTGTGTCCAGGGCACTCCCAGACAAAAACACTCAAGATGATCCTTTGCCTGGACATACCAAGAGCCCCATGAGCTGAGAATGAGACAGGGCCTGTCCTGGTTATTCAGGATGCCATCCTTAGATTGTTTTTCTAGTCATGGGGCATCTTGTAGTCCTGGAGAGCAGTCCCAGGCATTGTACCTTGGCTGGTGCAGAAGATACTGTCAATATGCCTGGGCTGGAAAACAAGGGGCAGGCACCACTAGCATACCCCAACAGGTAGTCCCAGCCCTTGGGTAGGCCTCTCAACTTAGAAGAGTCATAATGGCCTCCAGAACCAGCCCATCAGGAAGTACCCTTGAGTTTGTACCTGAAATGTGCCGAGCATCTCTGTTCTGGACAGGCTGTTGAGACTAGCACCTGTGACTCACCCCCAGAGGTGACCTAGAATAGGGCCAGGGAGGTAGCACAGGGCAGAGGGGGTATTGATGTTACCACCAGGACCTGGCCTTCTGACCTAGAGCAAACCCCGTGCTAAGTCTTAAGGGGGATCTTCCTTGTCCTAGGCACCCTGCCATTCTCCAAGTGCTTGCAGGGCATGCCTCAGCCAGGTCCAGGCCAGGCCAGTGGGTCCTGGTTAATTAGCATCTTCTTCGCAGGACAGTAGCAGCCACCCCCACACTTCCCTGAGGCCAGATCTAGGCCACTGCCCCATTTTAAACTAGGGCAGCAGTTCCCAGATGAAAGTAGAGGAGGAACTGGTCCTCGAATCTTAGGGTGTGACAGATGATGCGGGAAGTCCCTTCCCTTGGGTTGGGAAGCAGGCATCTCTTTTGCAGTCCTGGGATTTGAACCTAGGGCTTTACTCCTGTCAGAGAAGCACTCTATGTGCTCACTTTAGCAGCACATATATTAAAATAGGGAACCACTCTACCAATGAGCTACATTTCTAGCCCTTTTTATTTTTGATTTTGAGAGAATGTCTTGGTAAATTGCAGAGGGTGGCCTGAAATTTTGATTCTCCTGGCTCAGCCTGTTGGTGCTAGGATTACAGACCTGTGCCACCATGCCCAACTAGAAGTGGACATCTTATCATGCTCAGCGCACGCTGCTCCTTCCTGCTGGGAGGCGGTATGGTCACAGTGCTTTATGGCTCTGTGAGGTGTGTAAGTCATGCAACTGTGACGAAGTGAATGCCTGTGGCAGAAGCCTCTCAGCATCACTGATTGCCACATCCAAAGACCAAAACAGCCTGACAGTGGCAGAGCTGTAAATATTTGCTGATTAAGCATGGGGCCCACAAGTGAAGGCACAAGAAGTACTGGTTGGAGTGTCACATGGAGCCACAGCCATGCCGTGCTCTGTGGGAAGCTCTTACCCTCACGTTCATCTGGGGATAAGCCTCAGTGTGCTGCTTCCTAAAAGATCCCACTATCTTCCCATGTTATTGAAAGATAGGCCCAAGATGGGAAGTGGACTGACCCTGCCCATGTCAGTGCTCCTCATGGCCCCTACCCTTGTGGCATACACTTACTCATTGTATGCCCAGGCCCTGGGGTGAGAAGACCTGGGAGGACCAGCCTTCCTTGCGTAAATAAGGCTTATCCCCAGGGTCCTTGGGCCAGTGACTTGAGTGTGATGACCTCTTTGGTGGAAGAGTAGCCAGAGCCACAAGAACAGGTAGCTCTGGAGGGTGTAGGGTCCATGGGGCTGCTGCTGGGTCCTTCTGTCCCCTCAGAGGCCCCTTCCTCTCCACAAGAAAGGCACATGAAGCCATAGTACAGCTGTTCACCAGCCATCGGGTGAAGGCAGAATGAGGGCTGACAGTTGCCCCCAGAAGGAAGGTTCACTGTGGCAACTTCTGCCTCATGGACAACTCTGCTGGGTGTGACAGTCTATTTTAGGAGGAGAACACTGGAAATGCCTCCTGCAGGAGGCTGCTGTGTGTCAGGGCTCAGTAGTATAGGGATTGTTCCAGCACTGACGCTAACCATAGGAGAGGCAAGTATCTTGGGTGACCTGGCTGATGTGGGCTGGAGCTAGGGAGTGCACCTTGCTGGACCTCTGGCCAGAACTGTTGCAGTTGCAGCAGCTGATGCACTGAGCTGCCCCCATGCAGAAGCCACCAGCACATGTGGCTACCAAGTCCCAAGAGGTGGCATGTCCATATTGAGATGAGCCAGCAAATACAGCCCAGACACCTGGACTCACAGTATCTCAGTAATATCCTTTATGTGATTTCACGTTGACAGTGTCATCAGATATGTTGGGTTACACAAAGAATACTCAGGTTCCTCTTACCTGTCCTTTTACCACTTTTCCTGGCTTCTAGGAAACCTGAACCTGCCTGGTTTACTCTGGCCTAAGTCAGCCAGGCTTCCTTAAAGAGCCAGGTAGGAAACATTTGTGGCTATTGACCTAGGCAGTTTCCAAAAGTAGCCACAGGCAACACATAAAGAAATGAGTGGAGCCATATCCAGTAAAAATATTTGTGAACCCTGAAATTTGAATTTTATGTAATTTTTACCTCCTGTATTCTTTTCCTTTTTTTTTTCCCCAGCCACTAAAATACGTAAAATGGACTCCAGCTGATGGGCTGGTCCATGCTCTGTGACCCTGCTTTGGACCACAGTGTATTTGTTCAGTACCCATCTTGCCTGTGGGAGTGGCCTGAGCAGGTGTAGGACTCAGGGCCAGTGGTGCTCCATCCCAACCAGCCTCTTGGGAGAAAGCAGCCCTTCACACTTTGAGTGCGAAGGCCATTAGGTGGATGTTGTGGCTGCATGGGAGACTCGGTTGGTTCTGATCAAAGTCTGATGGCGAGAGGGTGCAAAACCATTAGGCCTATAGCCTGAGCTGTTGGGGAAGGGCTGGGCTCAGTGCTGCTAGCCCTCTCATGTGTTAGGTGCTTTTATTTTGTTTTTTAAACAGTATTGTACTGGGGATAGAACTCAGGATATGCTAAGCTTCATTTCTATCCCTCTATTTTGTTTTGAGACAGGGTCTCACTGAGTTGCCCAGGCTTGACTCAGACTGGCAGTCTTCCTGCTTTAGCCTCTGGAATAGCTGGGTTGTACACAGAGTTGTGCTGCTGCACCTGGTTAGGTGTTGACTCTTAAGGACACCACCAGCCCACCCACCTGTGGTGTAGAGTGGCCCCCCATCTGGGATTGCCCCCCAATTCCACACATACCAGCTTCAGTGTTCTAGGGGCTTGTGAAGAAGCCAGGGTGGGCTATTGGTGAGTAAGAGTGAGTCCAGGGGTGGGGACTACTGGAACTAGGCCTGCCTGACAGCCACAGTCAGAAATGCAACCTGGATGCCCACCTCGGCCCAGAGCCCTGGCATTGGGACCCTAATAACCCAGGTAGTCCATGCATGTCAACCTCTTGTCCCAGGACTGCCGCTTGCAGGCCTTATTTGGTCTCTGCCTCCTTGGCCAGGGATGAAGGATTGCCTCTCCTGTTGCGTAGATAGTCCACCTGCTAAGGTCACAGCCAGGCTCTGCTTCTTCCTGGTCACCTAGGTGGTGTGAGTCTCTGGAAGGGAGGCTGAGGGGCTGGCCTAGGACAGTGGGTTTACAAGACTGGCTGCTATGCTTCCAAAAACACAGCTTAACCCATGCCTCTCTGTCTTTCTCTGAGCATTAATGGTTCCAATGAGACCCTTCTGAGGCTTAGACTACCAGCATGCCCTCTGCCCCTTCATTTTTCCTTTTCCTGTTATGGTTAAACATCCATGCATTTTTTTTTTTTTTTTTTGTAATACAGCAAAAACGTGTGATCTCTTTTCCAACTAAGTGTGAAAAGCTGGGTGTGGTGGTGCACTCCTGTAATCCCAGCACTCAGGAGGCTGAGGCAGGAGCATCATTGGGAGTTTGAGACCAGCCTGGGCTACAAAGTGAGCCCAAGGCCAGCCTGAACGCCATAGCAAGACCCTGTCTCAAAAAGACCAAAACAAACAAGCAAACAAGCAAACACCCTGTGAAAACCAGAGACAAGTAGTGTGAATGTTGCTGAGTATTCAGGGGCAGGGTGAGATGATATGCACTGTTGGAAGCCTGGTGCACTGTGAGCTAGCCTCAGCCCACTTCTACCTGCTATGGGCCTGGCTATGACAGGAGCCCCATGGTGCTAAATAGTTGAAATTGAGCCCTGGGCCCCTGCATCTTGCTCTCCCTTGCCCCACCACAGGCTGCTCAGCATGCTGGGAACCTTCCCAGGGCCTAGAACTTTGTCTCTGTGATCACACTGTTTTTTCTCTCTTTTTATTCTCTCTCTCTTTGTTTATTTTTGTTATGTCACTGACCAGCCAGCCACCCTGTCTCCAGCGTGGGCACTCTGCCTCTCCATGCTCCCGTTCGAGTGTTGCCGGCCAGAGGTGACCAGGCCCAGCTCTCAGCGTGGCCACTGTCAGGGAGGCCATGGGGAGCTCCGCCTCCTCCCTGGCCACCGAGACAGAGTCAGACCATGGCTTCCCTAGGGGGCTGCCCTACCCAGGGCCCTCAGCAGCGGCTGGCTGGTGTAGGAGTGGCCCTGGGGCGCCTGTCTGGGGGAGTGCCCTGGTCACCAGGCAGCACCCACGCCCCCGGGCCCGCAGGTAAGAAGGTGGGGAGGGACTGCCCCAGAGGGGTCTTGGGCAACAGGCCTCTTTTTCAGGGTTTCCCTCCTTGGCAGAGGTGCTTGCTTAGAACTGGGGCCTGTCTCTTGGGGCCTTCTGGAAGTTTATTCCCCACAGGGTGCAAGAGCTTGTTTCCATTCTAGGCTGAGCAAACCCCTCCTCCTGGACCAGGGTATATCAGCACTGCCCACCGTTGGGCACTTGTTTGCCTTGGCCTCTCCTGCCTTGCAAAAGCTTTCTCGAGACCCTCTTGGATCAGGGAAGCTGACCCCAGTCCCTTATGTGATTGTGACTCCCACAGTCTGCCATCTGCTGACATGGCAAGAGGACCAGCATGGAGCTGTGGGCAGCACACAGGAAACTAGAATCCTCAGGTAGCTTTGACATAAGATCTGGACTCCTGGCAGATGAAGGACGTGAGGGGTGTCTTTGGGGCTGTGGAAGAGTCCAGAGTCCTAACAGTTACTCTAGTGAATGAGAGCCTCTGTAGAGCTAAAGTCTAGGGAGGACAGGAGCAAAATACTAGCAAAGACCAGTGAGAAGGGTGGCCAGGCCTGGTGGCTGTACACTACTCTTTATGCACATGATAGTCTCAAAAGTACATCCACAGATTCTCTCCATATTTTGTCACTCTAGGAAACACCTCCATATGTCTTTTCAAATGGCTATTGAGATGTGGCATATGCATTAAACCCACCTGTTAGTATAATTATTTCCAACCAGTTTATAGCTTTGTGCAGAAATCCTCACAAGCCGGTTTATGGCATCTCTGCACCCCACAAAGAGGTCCTCCAGCCTGTTGGTAGTCGTTCCCTCCCTATCCTGGTCCCAGACAGCCTCTAATCTGCTACCTGTCTGTAGGTTTGTCTTTTCTAGTAATTTCACATAAGGAGAATCATACAATGTATGGCCTTATGGGTCCAGCTGCTTTCACTCAGCGTAATGCCCTTGGGGTTCATCCACATTACAAATGTGTCAGAATTTCATTCCATTTTATGACTGAATTGTATTGTATTGTAAAGATACATCACGTCTTATTTATCTGTTCATGGGCACTTTGCTTGTTTCCAATTGGCTTTTATGAATAACGCTGCTGTAAACATTCATGTTAAAGTTTTTGTGTGGATGCATGTTTTCATTCGTCTTGGCTAGATCCCTGGATCAGAATCACTAGGATTTATGTGACTTTCATTGCACCTGTCACAGTGCTTTCCAACGTGGTTGCACCGCTTCACATTTCTGCTAACAGTGTGGGGTGGGGGTGTGTGGTGTCTCTCATCCTGAATGTGCTTGTTAGCGTCTGTCTTTTTTACTCTAAACATGCTAGAGAATACAGTTGTGTTTAATTTGGTTTGATTTGCATTTCCCTGATACATAATGGTATTGAGCATTTTGTGTTTTCATCTAGCCACATTTTAAAAAACTTTTACTTGTATATATCTTGAAAAATTGTTAGGAGTAGAATTACTGGGCCCAGGGTCTGGCTGTTTGTGTCTGGACTGCATTCTGAGAGTGTCACACTGGCAGGCAGTACCCTACAGTGAGTGTCACCACACATTTACCAGACAAGTGAGTGAGTTTGCTACTTTTATTTTTTACTGAGTTGATGTATGAAATAAAAGTTCAAGGTTTTTAAAAATCCAAAACTATGTTTTCCAAGTCACATTTAAAAATTTTACCTATTATAATTTTTTTATTGTAGAAATTCCACACATTTAGTGAAAATTCAGGCAGTACAAGTCAGGCATGGTGACCCACACTTGTAGTCTCAACAATTCAAGAGGCTGAGACAGAAAGATTGCAAATTTGAAGCCAGTCTGGGCAACATTAGATCCTGTCTTACAATAGAACTTAGGAAGGGGCTGGGCATGTAGCTCAGTGGTAGACCACTTGGCCTAAAATAGGGTCAATCCCCACTAGTATAAGAAAGAAAGAGGGAAGAAGGGAATACAAAGGAATACAAAAAATATTTTTTTTCCTTCCCTGGTTTTTGTTTGTTTGTTTGTTTGTTTGTTTTGGTTTTTGGTTTTTGGTTTGGTTTTTGTTTTGTTTTGTTTTGTTTTTTGTTTTTTGTGGGTTTTCGTTTGTTTGTTTGTTTTTGTTTTTGTTTTTCGAGTTGAGGAGGCTCAGCCCTTCTTTGTTAGTCCCTGGGCTGGAGTCACATACAGACCTTAGGAATACCTATCCAGGACACAGGCTCTGGACAGCTTAGTCCATTTGCTCCCTGGGGACTCATACAACAGTTGTCTCCCTGTCTTCCTTAGGTCCCTTGGCAGGAAGAGTGGTGGTGGCCACGGTTCTGGCCACAGTGAGAAAGACTAGAGCCTTGAACCAGCACAAGTGAGAAGCATGCCCTGTGGGGTTTGCCAGACAGGTCCCTCTGATGGTGTGTGCATGTGTTGGATTTGGTTCTCACATTGCAGGGTCACATTAAGGTTCCTGGTGACAGCAATCACTGGCCTCCTGCCAGACCCTCTACTGTCTGTGCCCTTGATAGCCCTGGCTTGTTCCATCACTCCAAGTGGCCCTGGGCCTTAAGACTGTTACTATTTCACACAGAGTGGTAGCCCCCAAGGCAAGCAGGAGGAAGTGCTGTCAATGACCTTGAGGAGTCCATAGATAGCCAACTAGAGAGGGAACAGTGAGGAGGAGCTGGAATTGACAGATTTTGGGGAGAGCAGCCGTTGATACTACACCAGGCTCCCCTACAGGACCTTCTCACCCACATGTATGCATACACCTGCAGTGCAGTGAGGTACAGTCATGGGAAACAGTCTGAAGACATTTCCCAGCTCTGAAAGGGCACTGGGGGGCTAGGAAAGGCACAGGGCAGAAACTCTGCAGAGCTGAACACGCTGGCTTCATGCCTGTCAGATTGTCACCACACCCTCAGGAGAACAGATACTATCCCCCAGGCAGCCTGCATGTATGGGTGAAGTGGAGCTCACAGGCCACTTAACAGGGAGAACCAGGTATGTTGTGCTTCTGCTGTCTGACCCACTGCCTCACCCAGTACAGAAGCTCCCTCACACTCCGTGTCACACCAGCTGCTTCATCAGTGAGCAGTTGGTTCAGCATTGGCTGCTGATAAACAGTGACAGGAAGGATACACCCTAACCTGGAGGGCTGGCCATCCTCTGAGAGAGTAACCTGGCCCTTCCTCACTCAAGAGTGGCCAAGAAAAACCTTGGAGGGAAGTACTTTCCCCCTTGAGAACATGAGGTAAAAGCTTCAAGCATGTAGTTCACCTGTGAGCACAGGGACAGCTGCTGCAATCAGCCTGGTTCTCAGGGTATAGGGTTGGCAGATCAGGTATCAGGCTGTACAGCTAGCAGGGGTGGCCAGGATCCCTTGGTATCGCCTGCTTGGCTAGCTGCCCAGCCCTAGAGGTCTGGAGCCTTTGACCAAGGTGCTGGGTAGGACACCACTTACTGGCTTACTTTCTCAGGAAGAGAAGGCCCTCTTATCATAATAGGATAGAGTGGCCTTGATTTCTGCATCAGTGCTCACTTCTGGCTTCTTCAGGTGAGCTTTGTCATATGCCCCATGAGCTTGCAGCCTCCCTTCCAAGTCCAGGAAACTGAGGGCAGAGGTGTCCTATGCCAGATTTTCTGGCCCTTGGTTTGGTTTCCTTCACCATAAGCTAGTCCCTCTAAAAGTAGAATTACTCCTGGGGTCTTCAGCATGGCTGCCTCTAGTCTGAGCTTGTGTACTGCAAGATTTAAGAGTATTTTGTTGAGAATCTGAAGGGCCCTTTTAAACTTTTTTTTTTTTTTGAGTGCTAGGGATAGAACCCAAAGCCTTGCACATACTAGGCAGCTGTTCTGCCCTGAGCTATACCCCAGCCCTAGAATTTCAGAAGGGGTTTGCCAACTCATCAGAACATTGGTTTGAGTCTTTGGGCTCCTGATGTGAGACTTTACTCACAGACCTGGTGGTGACTGACCTGGCCTGCTGCTATTTCTGAGCCCCTGGTCCTCTCATAGGCCCTGCAGTGGATACACCAAAGCAAGTGAGCCAAGCAAGGTGATTTCTGGGGCCTCATCAGGTCTCTTGGCTGCCTGGTCACTGGCCCTCAGCCCCTTCCACCCCAGCCCACATGATGCAGAGAGGACCAGTCCTCAAAGTCCCTGTTCCCAACTGGCTTTCTCTCCCATATGCCCTTCTGCCCAACTTGTGATTTTCCTAGGGCCAAATCTAATTTTTAAGAATTTTTTTTGCTTAAACCTTCTCAACTGCTAACAGAATCTTCCTGATTTGCCATATGCATCAGGACAACTTTGATCCCTCTCTTGTCCCTCTACCCATGTCCTCCCAGGTACTGGGCCAGCAGATGCCATGCTTTGGATCCAGCTGAGCCCAGGAAAGGTCCTGGCCAGTTTGGGGAGCATGGGAACCTAGACTGTCTCTTTCTCAGCACTTTCAAGGTTCTTCCTCTCAATCTGGGGCCTGAGACAGAGGCAGGGCATGTCCTGAAGGGCTTGGGCCATCTCCCCTGGACAGCCAGCTGTTGCATGCTAAGGCCATCTCAGCCTGAGTCTTCTTTCTGGAGACTCCTAGGAAATGGACTGTGAAGGTCAGGTTCACTGTGCTGGCCACACAGGCCCCTCTGGCTGCCTGGCTGGGCTGTGCTGCCTAGTGTGTGTGCGCTAGTGAAGCCAGTTGCCCAGACATGTGCTCAAGCATGTGTGCACACGTTTCTCTGGGGCACGTGCTGTGCTTTGCATCTTGACATGAGCTCTTCTCTGCATGAAAGGGAAGGGAGAGATCTGGGCATTTCTAGGCAGGTTCCTTGGGTTTTCCTAGCCCAGAAGCCTAGGTCTAGTGTATCATATACTCCACCACCCCAGGGCTGTTTAGAGCCCCTCTTATCTGCTCAGACCTTACCCAATGTGGACGTAGCCTTGGACAGGTCAACACCCCCACCATGTGGGCCAAGTATAACTCTGCCTGCCCTTGATAGAATCAGCTCTGGGAGCCATTTGTGTTGCTTGGGTGTTTTATTTTTCCTGAAGAGTGCGTTTTCTTTCTTCCTAACCCAAAGGATTAGAAGTGCAAGCTTTGTGGCTTGATATAAAGAACAATTGATTTTCCTGCAGGCCAAGCCATAGTCAGTTGAAGAGATGTGGAGTGTAAAGACCCGCTTCCCCAGTCCAGCCTCAGCCTACCCCAGGTCCCTTAGGACCTGGAAAGCCCCTGCCTGCTGTGAATCTTACCTGTTGCCCTGTGCCCCAGCACTTCCTCTTCTGCTCAGGGAGGAGAGGCCCAGTAACTCATCTAGATCTGGGGTTGCTGATAGTCTCCCCTTCACATACTATACTCTGTATTTTGTCCTGAAACCCAGGAGGGACCACGTGTCCTGTCCTCAGGACAGCAACAATTGCAGGCCTTCTAGCCCTGACCACCATCCAAGCCCACACTGGCTGTGCTCAGGCATCCTCCTGGGCAGGCTCTGTACAGCTACCTAGGACCCACCACTACTCCGCTACAGGCTCACCCAGGTCTAGGACTAGGGCTTAGGAGCCTACCATTCCCTTTGTGATCAAGGAGGCCAGAGTTTGGGATCAACCTTTGGTAGACACTTTGGATACTAACAGCAGCCCCCTGCCTACCTGAGCTCAGGCAGAGTACAGCCTGATCCTGAGTTGGCCACACTCTCCATGACACTAGCTCCCCCATCCCCAGCAGTCCTCCCTGGTAGGGTGGTATGACCACAGCCTCACAGAAGTCTCGCTGACCAGGGCCTTCCCTTGCAGCCACACACACTCACCTGGGTCTATGGCCACGGTGGGGGAGTGGTCCTGTGCACGTTGCACCTTCCTGAACCCAGCCGGCCAGCGCCAGTGTTCCATCTGCGAGGCCCCCCGGCACAAGCCTGATCTGGACCAGATCTTGCGACTGAGCGTGGAGGAGCAGAAATGGCCCTGTGCTCGCTGTACATTCCGGAACTTCCTGGGCAAGGAGGCCTGCGAGGTGTGCGGCTTCACCCCAGAGCCTGGCCATGGGGCCACTTTGCTGCCCATCATCAATGGGGTCCTGCCCAAGCCGCCCACTGTCCTTGTGGAGCCAAAAGGCAGCTGCAAGGAAGAGGCTGGCCCAGTACAGACAGTGGGACTGGGGGCCATGGAGCCAGCCAGGGGGTGCCCTGAGAAGGAGGAAGTGAAAAAGCTGGAAGACCCAGAGGAAGGGGCAGAACCCAGAAGTGGATGGGCCTGCCAGCGCTGCACCCTGCACAACACACCTGTAGCCAGCTCCTGCTCTGTCTGTGGGGGTCCCCGGAAACTCTCACTGCCTAGGATCCCTCCAGAAGCTCTGGTGGTCCCTGAGGTAGTGGCCCCCTCAGGCTTCCATGCCGTACCTGCCCCTCCCCAGCCAGTCCTTCCTGGGGAAGGTGTTGAGGTTGACCCTCCCTCTACCAGCCAAGGTCCAACTTCTGCTAACCAGGAACCCCCCAGGGTACAACCCTTTAGCCCCTTCTCATCTACCCTACAGAACAACCCTGTGCCCCGAAGTCGCAGGGAGGTTCCTCCTCAGCTACAGCCACCTGTGCCTGAGGCTGCTCAGCCCTCACCCTCCACTAGCTCCAAAAGCTGGGCCGGGGCTGGGACTGGGGCTGGGGCTGGGGCCGGGGCTGGGGCTGGGTCCTCCCGCCTGGCAGAGCTTCTGTCAGGCAAGAGGTTGAGTGTGCTGGAGGAGGAAGTCCCAGAGGACAGGTCTGCCCATGGTGAGACCTGCAGCCCCACCCCAGGCAGTGATGTCATTGACCTGACTGGTGACACCGTACGCTACACACCTGCCAGCCCTTCCAGCCCTGACTTCACCACCTGGGCCTGTGCGAAATGCACACTCCGGAACCCAACAGCAGTCCCCAGGTGCACAGCCTGTGGCTGCTCCAAACTACATGGCTTCCAGGAGCACGGTGAGCCCCCCACCCACTGCCCAGACTGTGGTGCCAGCAAACCAGGCCCCTGTGGCAGCGGCTGTGGACGGTGCCCCTCAGCCCACAAGGCTGCCCGCCTCCTAACTGAGCGCCCAGGCCAGTGGGCCTGCCCTGCGTGCACTCTACTCAACACACCCCGGGCCAAACACTGCGCAGCCTGCCACACGCCCCAGCTGCTGGTGGCCCAGCGCCGGGGAGCCACACCCCTGAGGCGCAGGGAAAGCATGCACGTGGAGAAGCGTCGTCAGACAGACGAGGGCGAGGCCAAGGCTCTCTGGGAGAACATAGTGGCTTTCTGCCGGGAGGTGAGTGGCCCTTCCTTGACTTGAACTCAAGCTCAGTCTCCATACTACTGGTGTCTGCTCATAATCAAGATGTATGATAATCTCCCCTTGCCCAGGAACATCCCTAATACCCTCAGATGTGTGAACTCAGAGAGGAGCACTGTGGGATTGCCAGGGGCAGTATAGAAACTGTTGAAACTCAGAGTAGAGAAGCAGTGGCAGTCTCCCCAGGCAAGGGCCAGGGGCAAATCAGTGCTGCTGTAGTTTGCTGCTCCAGCCCCTCCTGAGCCTGGCAGTAGCAGCGGGCTACTTTAATTCCCCTTATCCCTCACTTGGTAGGCTACACCTCCCCAGATACATGCTTGCTGCTGTTGACCTGTCACCAACTGCAGTGTCTCGATTATGTGACTGCATCTCTGGTACTCTCTCAGGACCACCCCAACAGTGAACCCTTCACATAGATCAGGCTGTCCAAGCACAGAGGTCTGTGAGCCACATGTAGACCCTGCCCCTCCTTCTGAGTCTTTCCTAAGAAGGTGGGATCACCTTGGGAGAGCAAGGTCATCCTGGACCTGAGTATAGCCTACCGAGACTGAGTGTCTGGCTGTGATCCCTGCAGAACAGCGTGAACTTTGTAGACGACAGCTTCCCTCCCGGGCCTGCATCTGTGGGCTTCCCTATGGGTGACAGCGTCCAACAGCGTGTGAAGCAGTGGCTAAGGCCCCATGAGATCAACTGCTCCGTCTTCAGGGACCACAGCACCCCGTGGTCTGTCTTCCATACCCTCCGGCCCTCGGACATCCTGCAGGGGCTACTGGGGAACTGCTGGTGAGCTCCAGGCACCTGCCCAGGGCCAAGCAAACCTGGTGGAGGCTGGGAGGCCACTGGTCTGGCCATGGTCCCCCGGTGAGGCCACCTGGTCCACACAGGTTCCTGAGCGCACTGGCAGTGTTAGCTGAGCGGCCCGACCTAGTCGAGAGGGTGATGGTCACGCGTACCCTATGTGTGGAAGGTGCCTACCAAGTGCGGCTATGCAAGGATGGCACTTGGACTACAGTGCTGGTTGACGACATGCTGCCCTGCGATGAAGCTGGCTTCCTCCTCTTCTCGCAGGTGGGCCCATAGGGTGTAGGGTGGGGTGGACAGGTTGGGGCTGCCTTGTGACTCCAGCCTTTCCCCAGGCACAGCGGAAGCAGCTGTGGGTGGCTCTCATCGAGAAGGCGCTGGCTAAGCTGCATGGCTCCTACTTTGCCCTCCAGGCAGGGCGCGCCATCGAAGGCCTGGCCACCCTCACTGGCGCCCCCTGCGAGAGCCTAGCGCTGCAGGTCAGCTCCACTAACCCCCGAGAGGAGCCTGTTGACACTGACCTCATCTGGGCCAAAATGCTGAGTTCTAAGGAGGCTGGGTAAGAGGGGCAGGTGCTGCCAAGGCCTGCAGCATTGGGAGGAGAGGCAAAGTGAGTGGTGGGAAAAGCAAGAGGCAGTGCCCTCTGACTCTCATGGAGTTTTACAAGGTGCTCCAACACAGACTGGCTACAAGCTAAAGAGTTGGCCAGGCATCTGTCCAGGTGGGGCCAGTGCTGACATTTTGGGAAAACCACACATCATTTGGCCTATGGGAAGAGCCAGTGACTATTGCCTCCAGTTCAGAGCCTACATCGGCTTCTGTGGGGGTGGGTAGAGTATCTGAGATGGGCCCCACTCGGTCAGCATTCTGAGCCTCAACAGTGAGAACCTATGGAAGGATGCAGACCCTGGAATCTACCTTCCCGAACTGGGTCCAGGATGGTGGACTGGGCCCAGACATCCTGAGCATGTGTCCCCCTTGGTCAGGGGGGTCCCATCTACTGCCCCTACCAACCCTGGTCAGCAAAGGTCACTCTGCTGCACAGGTTCCTCATGGGTGCCTCCTGTGGGGGGGGCAACATGAAGGTAGATGAGGCTGCCTACGAGAGCCTGGGCCTACGTCCCCGCCATGCCTACTCCATCCTGGACGTCCGTGACATTCAGGGCTCCAGGTAGGACTTGGTGGTTGTGGTCAAGTGTGGGGATGCAGGTAGGAGTATTGTGCAGTCCTGGCCCTCAACCCTATGGTCTACAGGCTCCTGCGACTCCGGAACCCCTGGGGCCGTTTCTCCTGGAATGGCAGCTGGTCTGATGAGTGGCCTCACTGGCCAGGGCACCTGCGGGGTGAGCTGATGCCACGGGGCAGTAGCGAGGGTGTCTTCTGGATGGAGTACAGCGATTTCATCAGGTATTGCACATCCTGGCCTACCATAGATGGGTACTTGGGAAACAGTATCCAACCTTCTGCTAACATTGATCACAGCTTTTGTGTATCCTGGGTCTTGCTAGGACTCTGAACAACAGCTCCTGAACTGCCCTTTCAATCTGGGTCTGCATAGGGAAGCCTGGGCCTGGTGTCCCTGGTGGTATCCAGGGGGCTGCAGCCAGGACAAGCCCTTCTTGGCAGGGAGAGCCTTTTCAAAGGGCTTCCAGGGGAAGACCAGGGCTGCCCACAGACAGGCCCAGGGGCCACTTCTAGGAGCCAGGCAGCAGAGGCCCACAGGTATGGGCACCATGTCCAGGAGCTGCAGTATCAGTACACCTATCCTTATATCCAGGTACTTCGACTCTGTGGATATCTGCAAGGTACACTCAGATTGGCAGGAGGCACGGGTGCAAGGGAGCTTCCCCAGCTCTGCCAGCGGGCCTGTGGGAGTCACGGCACTCACTGTGCTGGAACGTGCTTCGCTGGAGTTCGCCCTCTTCCAGGAGGGCAGCAGGTGGGCAGTGGGCAAGGTGACTCTGCTAGGCTGACACCGATGGCCACAACCATATAAACCACTGGCCTACCATCTTTGGCCTGCAGGCGCTCAGACACAGTGGACAGCCACCTACTAGACCTGTGCATCCTGGTGTTCCGGGCTACTTTTGGCAGCGGTGGCCGCCTGAGTCTGGGTCGCCTCTTGGCCCACAGCAAACGTGCCGTGAAGAAGTTTGTGAACTGCGATGTCATGCTGGAACCCGGCGAGTATGCTGTGGTGTGCTGTGCCTTCAACCACTGGAGCCCTGCCCCACCAGGGCCCCCTGCCACGCAGGGTAACAGCCCCTCCTGACCCCAGGTCCAAGCCTGCCTCCCCATTCGGGAAACCTGCCAGCTGCCTTACTTATGCCCCCCCTACAGCCTCCAGCCCCTCAGCGGGGGTCCCCCGAGGCACCCCTGAGCCTCCTGGCCACGTGCTTGCAGTATACAGCTCAAGACTGGTCATGGTGGAGCCAGTGGAGGCCCAGCCAACCACACTGGCTGATGCCATCATCCTACTCACTGAAAGCCGGGGTGAACGACACGAGGTGGGTGGGGTTTCTCACCCTATGGGTGAGTGGCCCCAGCTTATCTATGAAGTGGGTGGAGCCTATATATGAGGTGGGTGGAGTTCCTCACCCTGTAGGTGGGTGGGCCTAGCCTATGTATGGCACCTGTGCCCAGGGCCGTGAAGGCATGACCTGCTACTACCTGACACATGGCTGGGCTGGGCTCATCGTGGTGGTAGAGAACCGGCACCCCAGGTCCTACCTGCATGTCCAGTGTGACTGCACTGACAGCTTCAACGTGGTGTCCACGCGTGGCAGCCTGCGTACCCAGGACAGTGTACCACCCCTGCACAGGTGGGTGTTTCTGCCCCAGCCCCCATCCCTGGCTTCCCATGGGTCCTCATCAATCCCCTCCTCCAGGCAGGTCCTGGTGATCCTGTCCCAGCTGGAGGGTAATGCTGGATTCTCCATCACACACCGCTTGGCACACCGCAAGGCAGCCCAGGCCTTCCTCAGTGACTGGACAGCCTCCAGGGGCACCCACAGCCCACCTCTCACACCTGAGGTCGCTGGCCTACATGGTCCCCGGCCACTGTGACCACTGCGCCCTTGGGCAGGGGCTTGTGCAGACTGCCCACCTGTCCCCCACATGCACTTTATGAGGGAGACCCCGATGAAGGACGCTTGAACCAGAATCTCAGGACCCCTGCCCAGGGAACCGCTAGCCACAGCTCCCCCTGGGCTCTCCTATGCCCTTCTACCCTTCCCCTTCCCTGAGCACCCTCAGGCCCCTGGCCCAGGCTCCCAGCCACTAAGCAGAATACCTCGAACCAGGTGGGCCACATGCTAGCCCCCATGACCCGCCAGCCCCAGGGACAGCATCCAGCAACAGTGGGGTCTGAGCCAGGCTGGCCCATCATCCTAAGCATGGGCCATCTCCTGCCAGGGAAAGGTAGCCAGGAGCTCTGTTCACAAAACCAAATCTGGGGGTCAGAGCCTAGGACCCCGTGGTGAGAGCCAGGACTACCCTTGGCTCTGGGGAGGCAGCCTCTCCTGGCTCCCACCCCTAAAAGGCAGGCAGGGTTCCTGGATCCCGGTGTTTGAGCAGCGCATCCCAGGAGGTGGGTGCCTGGTAGCCACAGGCCAGGGCCCGTCCCATGATACTATGCAATTCCTGGAGCGCCTGCCAGGATCGAAGCCATGATGGGGCAGCAAGTTGGGAGCTGGGCCCAGCCCTCCTACTGGTGGGGTGCTTTGTCTTCAACAACCCTGACTGTGGCTGGCCAGGCCAGGGTCCAGTAGAACTGTGGGCCAGCCCCATCCTGTGGCCTTCATATAGCCACAGAGAAGGACCCTAGCCCCATCACAGGCACAAGGCAGGGCACACCCACTCCCCCCAAGAAGCCCAGGGAACTGAGCTACCCACCTGCCTGGCATTCCCTCACTGCTTGTTGAAGCCAGTCACCTTGTCTGCCACGTGGATGTCCAAGTCCAGCTTCCTGGGTTCCCCACCCAGCCACCACAGTCCTGCAGGCACTCACATCTTGTGGGATTTGTAAGGTTTTTACACCTGGAAACACATTCCCCTCTCCCTTATGGGCCTCCTTTTATTCTGAGCTGTGAATATTTTTAACCTTGTAAATATGGCCAGCTCTCCCAACACAGAGACCATTTTCTCAGCTGTCAGTCCCTTCCTGGTTTGAGGACTCCATGGGCGGTTTCCACTCAGGCTCCAAGGACCAAATAAAAAGCGATTTGTTTTGTAAAGGAGGCTCCTTTCTGTTTTCCTCCTGGGGTCTGGCCTGTAGAAAAGCAGACTGACAGTATTCAAGGACCATCTCCCTAGGCAGCAGGTGGGGTTTCCATGGCGGAGATGTACCTAAGGTTACCAGGGCCTGTGATAGTGACCATGTGTGCAGTTGTTCCCAAGATCAACTTCGGATTTGCCGCTGTGGGGCAGAGGAAAGGCTGGGCAGATGCTGTCAGGAAGGACCGAGCATCCAGGCTGGGCAGAGGCTGGGGCCAGACTGCAACCTTGGAAAAGACCCTTGTGGCAGACAAGACAGTGTGTGTGTGTGGTTTTTCCCTCCCTGTGTTCTGGGGCCCTGTCTGAACCCATCAGTCACCAGGCAGGAGCAAATGCAATAAGCGGGGGAGAGTGGAATGGCAACTCCAGCTTCTGCTACTCCTACTCTGCTTTTGCACTGCTTCCCCTGCCAGTCTTGGTCTAGCCTGGGCCTCTGCCTCGTGTCACAGGTGATGTTGAGTTGCTCAGCCCCCTCTGGCCTGCAGCCCAAGCCCCTTTGGGGCTGGAGGATGCCTCCTGGGCGGAGCAGGACTGGGGGGGCACGGCCAGAGTGCTCCTTGTAAGAGGCCTGTCACAGGCCAGCCCATCGAATGTGAAAGCAATTAAAGCCACCAGCAGTGTTGGCTCCAGGCGGGCCTCGGGCAGCGGGGCAGCTGCCATAACACATCTCACCTCGAAGCCCACAGCGCCTGAGCCCACAGTGCTGGCCCTGCCCCCTGCTACTGCACACCAGGCTGGACCTCCTGTGGGGTGGGGCCCAGACCACATCAGGCACACATCTGGCAAGAGCTGGCACCTTCCATGCTTGGCACCTTGGGCATCCCAGACCCGGGCTCTTCTCAAGACCCTTTCTGGCCCCACCCACCCAGCACCCACCCCTTTCTGACCTCTGTAGCTTCCAGCTCTGGGACAGCCCAGGAGGGAGGCCCAGATGCAAGATACACACAAGTACCATCCACAGGAGGCCTGCAGCTGCATATTCCCCCACTCAACTGATGTGCACACTACACACACACAATTTGGCCCTAGCAGGCAATGGGTACAGGTGGAGAGAGGGTTTCACAGAGGAGTTGGGGACACTCAGGTAAGATCTTTAAACTGGTATTGGACAGTAAGCTGGAACTCCTTGGGTCCAGTGCAGTTAGGGTGGGTGGTCTGGAGGAGGCAGTTGGGCTGTGTATAGAGAGTGGGGAGGTGACCAGCCCAGCCTTAGGAGTTAACAGCATCCACTTTGGCATCAGTAGGCCCGGCCAGACAGCTGGGCTACCACTGCAGTACACCTGCGGTTCAGCTCAGCCTGCAGAGAGTAGTGTGAACTATCCTGAGCATAGGGTCACAAAGCTCAAGAGAGTAATGGACAGGACTCATCACTGCAACTGAGAGTGAACACAAGGTGTTGGGAGGACAGTCCCCAGGGCTCCCCTCCTCCCCCTGCTTAACCCCACCCCTACCCCTTCAACAGTCTCCTGTGGTCTCAGCTTGACAGTGTCATCATTCTGTCAATGGCCCTCTAGTCCCTACTTCCTGGCCTGAGCTGGCCCTATTCTCCCACGACCCCCTCCCAGTCCTCACTGCTGGTGCTGCCAGCTATCATGGCCTTCCTGGGGCGGGAGGTGGCGTGTTCTCACTTGTGAGGCATCCCTGTCAGAAGCACTTAGTGTACAAATTAGCTGTGTCTTCCCTGCCTCCCTGCACACAGCTCTGGGCGCTGGGCTGACAGGGCTGTGCTCCTGGCCCTCTCCTGCCTGCCCGGGGCACATGGCTGCCCAGTGTGGACCCGTGGCTGCCACCCACATCTGACCAGGAAGGTCTGTCCCTTGCTGACAGGCCAGAGTTAGTGTCAGGACCCCCAACCTTGAGCTGGGCAAGGATGGCCACAGCAGGGGGGCATTCAGTGAGGTACTAGAGGGCTCAAGGCCAAGGCCAGGACCTGCCCCAAGACAGGCAAATCCTGGGGTCAAGGACTGTGGGGGGCCTGGACTTGAAACCAGCTAACGGTCCCCCACTTCCCCACCCGAACCAGCCTGCCACTCAGGCGGGAAAAATCATCTGTGACAGGCCCAGGAAGGCCGGCCCTGGGGGCCGCAGAACAACGTGCACAGCTCTTCTTCCCAACATATGGCTGCTGTCGGCCCCAGGCGCTGCTCAACCAGTGCCAGGCTCAGAAATTGGGTGGGGGCTTGGGCAGCCTGAGCCTCATCCCACCCATGTGCTGCTGCCCTCTCTGTGCATGGAGAGGCTTCTGCCCTAGCTTGGATGTTCTTGTGATGGGGTACTCATTCCCTCCGCAGCACTGCCTCTCAGCCCCTCCCAGTTATCTGAGACACACAGAAGAACAGCCCCCACTGGGCCCCAGTTGACCAATGAGTTGTAGAGAATTCTGAATTCAAACTCTACATATGCCCCACTATGAGCCAAGCTCATACCCAGTCCTCTCAAGCCTGGGCTGTCCCTGCCTAGTCACCCATCTCCCTTGCCCCCTTCATGTCCCTACTGTGTGCTGACTATGGCTCCCCCATGCTGTCACAGTCTATAGCCTCAGTGGGAACAGTCCCTCAGGCACTTACCAACCACATACCTCTGGCAGTCCCCATCCTGAGGCAAGAAGCAGAAGGTCCCAGGGACAACCCAGGTACTCCAGGTTGAGGGCCTTGTAGGTACTTGGGGTTGTCCCAGTTCCTGCACCCATCAGAGGGGCAGATGAGAGCCATAGCAAAGCATGCTATGCAATGCCAACCACTCCAGGGGCCCAGAGTTGCTGCCGCTACAAATACATCCAGTCTCAAGCTTCAGGCAGAGCTCTGGGTGCGTGTGTGGGAGTGTCCAGCTCCATGGCTTGTGCCTCCACCCACACCTATCCTGGCTAGGGCTACAACACTGAGAAGTTGAGACAGGTCTGCCCCAGGCACTCTGTGGCTGCAGACCCCAGCCAGCCTGCCCATCCCCAGCTCTGTCCAGCCAGTAAACCCCAGCAGTAATGGAGGTGACAGGCGGGTAGCCATGGGCAGGCCAGGCAGAAAAGGTTAATGGTAGAGATAAACCTCAAGCTGAGGGCAGAAGCAGGGGCACCATGCAGTAGCACCCAAGGAGAAGGTACTACCACCACTGCCTAGGATACCCCTAAGACCAGGAGTTCCCCAAGACGGAGGCTCCACCCTGCCCCTTTGACAGAAGGTATAGCCCAAGGAGTATGGGCAGGGGTTTAGCAGGTCAGGATACAGGGGTAGAGAAAGTACCAAATTACAAATTTGTGGGGTCCCAGGCCCAGCCCCAGGTCCCCAGTGCATAGGGAGAATAGGTCCCAGCAGGTGGTCATGCTCTGAGGGAAGGGAACCTGAGGGACCCCCTGGGACAGAGGGCAGGGGACAAGCATCCAGTCAACTTCATTGACCCCCAAGAGCAACAGCCCAGGGCCCATGCATTCTCCCTTCCTAGATCTCTCCTATATGCCTGGAAATCCATCTCCCTCGAGTCCCCCGAGGTACAACCCCTTTGTCCTCTCTCTCTCAAACCTCTGTAAAGGCTCATCAGGCAGGGGTGAGGTGGTGCAAGGCTAAGTAGCCCCTCTAGTGCCTTCCTGTTTTTCTGACATGACACAACCTCTTAGTCTCTCCTGGGGCTCCTCAGTCACTTGAGTTTCACTGGGCTTTATTCCCTGCACGCTGGAACCAGGGCCCTCCAAGATCAGGGCTTCTCAAGGTGGGAGCTTTCCTAGAGGATGCCCATAGCCTCTGGCCAGCCCTTCCTTATACTGGCAAACATGACCTCCCCAAAATCCTCAGGTAGGTCAGCATTAGGTGACCAGTGAGGGCCTGGAGAGCACAGAACTGTCCCTGGGACCTCAAAGCTTGAGGTCCCAACTGCCACTCTATCAGTGTGACCTGGGTCCCCTACCTTTCTGGTGAGCACCCATGGTGAATGACAAGTCTCCTGGTCCCTGTCTCCACAGGGCTGCTGGCATGATAGCTGCACAAGCTGTTTCCCAATACAGAGCCACCTGCCCAGTCAGCTGGTCAGCTAGGCCAGGCCAGGAAGGCAAAGGTAAAGCTGACCTGCTGCCACAGCCACAACACCCCTATAGTCCCACACCACCCATGGACACACCTCAGATGGCAGTGGACTGCTGCATCAGGAGGTAACATGGAAACAGGAGGAGACCAAATTGGACTCTTGTCCCCAGAACCATGTGACCCTGCTTCTTGACCAACACTCCAAGGATCCCTGCCAGCAACCAGGCCCTGGCTGTCACCCCCACTGAACAGACTGGGAAGCCAAGGCTTGGCTTACAGTGTCAAGGAGATGCTGAATTCTGAGGCCAGTGCTCCCTCTGTCTGTCCTGCCAGAGGACAGCACCCTGAAGCCACTAGAAGCCTCCTACTTCCCCAAACTCCCTATTCTTGAGGTGGGTTGGAAGCCCCCGGAACCCTGTAGCTGCTGCAAACAATCTGGGAACCCAGCAGTCAAGTGATTCCTAGTGCCCCCAGGGTTGGCCTGGAGACCCCATATCTCAAACCCACTTCACGGATCTCTGAGTAAAAGTGTTGCCCCTTAATCAAAGGCTCTAGCTGTTCCAGTCATGTCTGTGTCCACCTCTGGGATAGAACCAACTGGCCAGGCAAATTTCTGTCAGAACCAGCAGAAAAAGAGGACCCTGAGATGTTGAATTTTGACAGGTTGGGGGCAGCTCTGGCTATGAGGACAAGGAGAGGAGGGCGTTTCTGGGTTCATGGTGTACTTTCCCGACCCTCCCTGGCCTTCTTAGCATCCACCCCCAAGACCTCCCGAGAGAGGAGAGGCTCCTTCGCATCACAGACAATAATTTGTCCAACATCGCATCCCCCAGGCACCTCTTGGGGAGAGAGGATCGGGGTGCTGCATCCAAGAAATGGGGAGTCCACACACGGTGTCCATCCTGGTGTAGTGACCATCAGTGGGCTGGCAGAGGCACAGGAGCACAGAGCTCTTTCACCATCCGTTTGGAGACAAACTACCGCCTGCCTCAGGAGAGCCGAAGGGATGCAGCCTTGGTCTGCGCTCGGCCCCTGCAGAACAGCTCTGCAGACCGGTCCCCGGGCTCTGCCCCAGCCCAAGCTAAGTGGGCAGACGGCCGTCCGGGACCGGAGCCCTGACAGATGATCGCTGACACCCCCTCACACTGCTGCGGGACCCGGGAGACCTGCGCGCCTCTGCGCACCCCCGCGGCAGCCTGCAGGCAACGGGGGCGGGGACGGTGCCCGTCGCCCCCCACTCGCTCGCACCTGCGCGCCACTCCCGACTCGGTGGCCCTGCGGCATCCACAGTCAGCGCTCCGTCCCGAGCCGGCCGGCGAGTGCGCGCGGGCAAGGGCTGTCCCGCCTCCCCTCGCCCCAGACGGGTCGCAGGTCGCCGCGCCCCGGAGCCCGCGCCGTAGCGCACGCGCGCGCTTCGCCGCCAACTTCGGTGGGCGAGCCGGCGTCGGGGGGACGCAGTCGGCGGCAGCCGCTTCGAGGAGACGCGAGGGTGCCCGAGCCGCTCCCAGTCTCTGGCCTCAGTTTCCCCTGCGGCGTCCACGGGTGAGCGCGGTAAGTTAATTCTTCATCACAGACTTGGCGGAAGCCGCAGGCTCGGCTCGGCAGATGCGGGTAAGGCGGACAGCGGTGCTTCCTACGAAGTTGAGGCGCTGGGTGGGCACACGGGCTGAACCGAAGCACGGGGCACAAGAGAGGCAGATCGGCTCAGTTGCCGGGGTCGTCCCCAGTGCCGTCCTCAGTGCCTTGTTCAGACTCCACTAGAGGGTCCACCTGGGCGCTATGTAATGGGGAGGCAAAGGAAAGTGTGGAGTCCCAGCCAGCGCCACCTCAACCAAGTGGGAGCTGCGGGGGGATGCTCCAGAGTCCCAGTGGGGGCAGGGTAGGTGGGCTTGTGGCCGCCTAGGGTGCCAAGTGCCAAGGGTTCACCCCAGACAGGAGATACGGCCAGGGCATCTGGGAGCATGTCCGGGTCAGTCGCAGGTCGGGTGAGGGGGCAGTGATGTGTCTTTGTGTGTGTCAAAGGGTGGCTGATGTGGTCTGGCTTCCCTGTACACTGTGCTGGGTGAGTGCTGGGTTTCCTCTGGGTCCTCCTGGGGTCAGCACCCGATGAGATGATCTCCAGTCATCTCCCCTTATGGGTGCCTGACCTGAAGGGGCAACAAGGAAGGAGCCTTCTGGAGTCCGGGGCGGGGCGCCCAGGAAAAGCCCCTAGTCCCAGTGTGTATGTGGGGGGGTGGCGCCAGCACCAGCTTGCACAGCTGTGTGGCTCCCAGGGCTGGGTGATCGATGGCCTGGTACAGCCGACTCTGTCGCCTGTGCATGCATGCCTATCTGTCATCCACATCTGGTGGGGGACAGGGCAGGGAGAAGGGCTGCCTCTGCACCCACCAAATCTGGGTGGTATCTCCTTGCAGCCCCTCTCAGCCTCACTTGTCCCACTCTCCTGGACATGCTAATCCTTTGGAGGGCCCCTCTCTACTCTGTGACAGGGATACCCACATGGTGTTCAGTGGCAATAGAGGCAGCTGTCTGCTCTAGGTTGACTATCGATGGGAATATGGAGGAAGCCTGTGCCCTGCAACCACCCAGCCACCCCCAGTTCAACCCTCTGGCTATCTATGATGTGCACATGTGTCTACATCTATGATGGGTCTGTCTGTGACTGTGTGAATTCTAGCCATGTCTGTGTGTGTCCTTGGGTGAATGCTGTGTGCATGTGTACATGTGTGTGTTGTCATCACAAGCAGTGATGTCCACCTGAGTTGGGTATGGGGTGTGTGGGCATGCATGTCCAGGCCCCATAGCACAGCCACCAAGAGGTTGCTTCTTGAGCTGCTGAACCACGACTCCTGGAGAGCCTTTTATGCCTGTTTGCACACATGCCATGCACCCCACA
This sequence comes from Dasyprocta punctata, assembly GCA_004363535.1. Taxonomy (NCBI): domain Eukaryota; kingdom Metazoa; phylum Chordata; class Mammalia; order Rodentia; family Dasyproctidae; genus Dasyprocta; species Dasyprocta punctata. Next base: position 73,110 of record RJWM01002621.1, read on the forward strand.
CAGGCGCAAGTGCCAGGGCAGTGGACAGCCCAGGTGGTGGCCCAGATGGAGTGGAGAGCAGCTCCCGAGCTGGCGTGTGGTATGGCGTGGGGAAGAGGGTCTTGGCTGAGCATGCTGCTGCAGGCTCGGTCGCCGACCTGCCTGAAGCCACCCAGATGGAGCTGGGCTGAGCAGGTGGCTGCGCTATGGGGCCATGCTGTGACGTCCACTCCCCCAAGCCTGGGCTGGCTCCCTGTGAGGCCAGCCCCCTCTGAGACCCCATGCCTACCTAACACCACACTAGAGCAGTCTCAGGCATGCAGCCACACACACACAAACATACACACACATACACATACACACGCACAGTGTTAACCAGACACAATCAAAGAAAGCCTCTGCTGGTTTCTGTCTCATTGGCTTTCACCTTGTCCTCCAGTGGGGGTGGGTGGCTCAGCAAGCATGGGAGTCTCTGGTGGGCAGAGGAACAGGAGGGCCTGGCCACTTGCAGCTTTTTTCAGTCACTTATCAGGTGCTGGGCATCTACCTGGCATAAGGGACAGAACCTGGGTAGAGACTATCCCAGAAAGTGGCCTGGGAGCCAGCCTGTCCTCAGAGGAGCAATCTATACATTGTCACTGGCTAAATACAGGATGCTCAGTGAATTTAAGTTTCAGATACACAATGAATGATTTTTTAGAGTAGTTTAGAAATAATGCCTATGCCATACTAGAAAATTATTTGGTGTTTGGGTCAGATTTGAGCAGGAGCTCTGCATTTTGCTTTGCTAACCTGGAAACCCTAGAAGTGCCTAGAGAGGAGTTCAAGGTCAAGGAGTCTTCAGTGCAGAAGCCAAGGTCACAGGGCAGAGGCAAACAGGGCTCTTTGAACTCTTATCCCTGGAGTGGGGGAGTCCCATGCAGGGGACAAGGAGCCCAAGAGACCTGGTACTGACTGTGGTCCCCTGTCGACAGATGGCCATGATGCCTGGACCTGCCCACTAGCAGCCTGCCATGTCTCGAGAGGCAGGATCTTGCCGTGTGGGCGCAGGGTCCAGGGTGCGGTCACGGAAGCCCAAGAAACCGCATTATATCCCTCGGCCCTGGGGCAAGCCATACAACTACAAGTGCTTCCAGTGCCCCTTCACCTGCCTAGAGAAGTCACACCTCTACAACCACATGAAGTACAGCCTCTGCAAAGACTCTCTCTCGCTGTTGCTGGACTCCCCTGACTGGACATGCCGCCGTGCACCCGCCTCTCCCAGGCCCCAGGTGCCCACTCCTGACTGTCCCAGAGATCCTGGCACCCAGCCCCCTGTGCCCAACATTGTCACTGACAGCCTGTCCCGTCACCACTGTGGTGGAGGCCCCAACCCTGGGGCTGAGGGGTCACCAGGGCCACTGCCTCCTTTGACCAGGGCCTCCCGGAAGGGTCCAGGCCCCGCTGGGCTCCTGGTAGAGTCATGGAAGCCAGGGCTGGGTGGTGGCCCAAGGAGCACGGCCTTGGGGGGTGTGGGAGCCGTGGCCTCAGCAGGCCCTGAGGCCAGTGTCCCCTGTTACCCGCCTCCTCCTCCAAGCGACTTCCCCGAGGCCCATGGCCTCCACCTGTCTCTGCTGGGTGTCAACTATCCTCTCAGCCCAGGCCTCTTCTCCTACTTGGGGCCCTCACTGGCTGCTGCTGCTCACCTGCCCTTCCTGGCCTCGGCCAGCCCCCTGCTGCCCCCAGCCACTGCCATGCCATCCCAGCAGCCCCCTGAGCGCCAGACCCTGGCTCCCCGCCTTTATTACCCACTACTGCTGGAGCACAGAGTAGGGCTGCCCCCAGGCAGGGCAACCCAGGCCAAGCCCTCTATGCCCCCCAAGGGACCCCCTGGAACTCTGACTCCTGAGCTGCTGAAGCTGCCCATTCCAGGGCTGGCTGGGGCCTGGGTCCACAGCACCCCTGGGGACCCAGGGCAGGAGGGAGATCTGGAGGGAGCTGTGCAGAGTGACCACCAGAGGAGGCTGCCTTCAGGGAGCAGGCTGGGACTCCAGAAGACCTCCTCAAACCTGGCAAAGTGCCATCCCCAGAGCAGGTGGGTGCCATGGACTCTGGGTTCTGGGAGTAGAGAGGTCAGGGGAGGGCTGGATGGGGGCTGGGCCCTGTCCTGAGCTTACTCACTGGAAGTAAGGGCTCCAGGTCACAGAAAGGAACTGAGAGTGACTTGTCTGTCCTTGGTGGACCCCATTCTCTTTCCCTGTATGTGACAGAATGGGCAGAAGACACGGGGAGCTGGGTGTGGTGGTGCACACATGTAATCTCAGCACTTGGGAGGCTGAGGCAGGAGGATCACTGCAAGTTTGAGGCCAGCCTGGACTATATAGTGAGTTCAAGGTCAGCCTGAACTACACAGTGACACCCTGTCTGAAAAACAGCAGCAACAACAACAATGATCACAGGGGAGAGGGTCTGGGGGTGTTGTGGTAGGTAGGCATTGCAGCCTCCTGACTACCTCCTCCCCTCCAGCCTGTCAACTGGCTCTTCCCTGATGCTGTGGCCTGAGGACAAGGAGCTGGGTGACCCTGAGGCCCCAGGCCTGGAAGTCCCCTTCTCCCAGCAACCACAGGGCCTGGTGCTGGGCAGCCCAGGGCCTGTGGGAAAGGACCTGACCCAGGCCCTGGGCGACTATGCCAGGGTGGAACAATGCCTGGGGCAGCTGGCCCCAGCTGGAGACCTGGTCCCCCGACCTCTTCGGGAGCAATTGGGTAAGATCCGCCGTGAGCTGCTGACCATTCACCAGGCCCTGGAACGGGCAGCACAGCCACCAGACACACCCCTGGACCTCTCTGTGAAACGACTGGCCACCAAGGGACCTGAGGCTACAGCAGGAGCCTGGGGGCTGCTTGAGCTGGGCCCCACGATGGCCGGGGGGCCCTCGGGGACTCCCAGCATGCTGGGCCCTGCAGTGCCTCAGCCCTTCTCCGGCCATACCACCAAGTGTGAGGCTGACTCCAGTGTCCCACCCCCTGGCCTGCCTCTCCAGGGCCCCGAGGACCCTGTCATTCCTGGCAGTGGCTGGGGAACCCGTATCAGGGCTGGGGGCTCCCAGACCCCTAAGGATGTCCCTGGCCTGCAGAGTCCCCCAAGTGCTGACGTCTGACCATAGCCCCCTTAGTGTGTTGACTCTGCTCCCCAATCCCAGCTCCACTCCCTGGGCCTGTCCAGCCTCAGTGTGCATGTGGACAGACCCCAAAGCCCATGGTGAGGATTGTTTCTGGGGCCACATGGGAATAGTTGGGTCATGGTTATTTATTGATCACATTTATGAACATTAAAGTGGAAGTCACCTTCAAATACCCTGCCTGCGCCACTTTCCTTTCTTCCTTCTCCAGCATGAGTACTGGGACACTCCAAGAAAATGTCCCTGACCTAGGCCTCTGGTGGGCAGTGTCCCTGGCCTCTTTGTTGGACTTCTGCCTGGGACTGGGCCCTCCTCTGGGGCCAGGGCCTGGGGTGGGGTGGGGCATCAGCAGGGGACAGAGCCAAGAGAGGCAAGTGTGTGCTCTGGGGCTGCTCAGATGATTTGTCCTGATTTTCAGTGCACCGAAAGTGGGCAGGGATCTGAGTATCTGCTGGCCCCCAACCTACCCAGGCCATCCTAGCTCCAGTTTCTCCTGTGGTTATGCGTGCCTCCTGCATTCTGAGGCTCAGAGCTGCTCCCCCCTGCGTGGCCCCCTGTAGGCCCCACCAGCCCCTGCAGCCATGATAGGCATCGGTGGCCTTCACAGCTCGCTGCCTCCTTCCCGGTGCGGCCAGGCTTGGCCTTCCACAGGAGGGGGTGGAGGTGGCTGGGGGGGGACCAAGGGTCCTGGAACCTCAGCTAATGCCTTCTCTTCCTGGAAAGCTGGACCACATTTTGCCCACCCAGGAATGGCCCCCGCAGTGCAGGTTGTCCTCAGAGGAGGCGCTGTTCCTGCCTGCACCTGGATGGCCAAGCTGGGGCTAGGCTGGCCAGGCTGGGGCCAGTCTAAGCAGGACCTTCGGCTGCCCCATTAACTGCAGTCACCTGGTGATAGCATCAGCTGGCCACCCCACCATGAGGCGTTACAGGTGGTGTCCAGAGCCAGGGTGCTGGGTGACCAGGCACAGCGTGCTATGGGTTGCAGACTAGGACTGACAGATACCAGCTCTGCAGTCTCCACTGGAGGCTTTCTGGAGGGGTGCCAGAGGCTGTAGGAGAGCCAGAAGGTGCTGAAGGAACCCCAGGTCCTGAGTCTGAGGCACACCCATCCCTTGGCACCCCTGGTGTATGTTGTACCCTGACTTCTTGTGCTGGGAGCAGCATTGCCAGCTTCACATGAATGTAGACAGGACCAACCTGCCTTCCTGCTGGGGATGGCAAGTGGACGACCTAGCCAGTAGGTCACCTTCCCCAAGCCTCTGCCAAAATGTCTTGCTTGGGGGCTGCGGTCTGGGTCTGCCCCTGTGTGTGCGTGGGTGTCCTGGAGAGGAGAGGTCTAGCCAAGAGGCAACCAGCCATGCAGGGCCAGAGGGAAGAATGTCCAGGGAGGGTGAGGCCCACTGAAGCCTGAGGCAGGAAGAGAACTAGCCTTACAATCCAGAGCTTCCTTGCTTGCTCCCCCACCCCTCCCTCACCTTCCCCCTTGCAGTAGGGCAGACCTAGACTGCTGCCCTCTCCGGCCCACTGACATCCCTACAGGGAACCTCCTCCAACCACCCCCACTCCCCCTGCACAAGCCCTAGTCTCTAACAACAGAAGTAGTCTCCCTTGCCTACAGACTTGTCCCTGCAGGCAACCTGCCCTGTGTCCCCCTCCCCCGACAGGCCCTGGTCTCCAACAACAGAGGTTGAGCAGGAACAGAACTGTTGTGGAGCTGGAGCAGAACTGTTGTAGCGCAGGAGCAGGGAACCTGGCCCCAGGTATGGGACCCCTGGGCAGCGTATCTCTGGAAGGGGCAGGATGAGAACCGTGGGAAGGAATCCCACTTCCCATATCAGGGGTCAGAAGTCTCCCAAGTGTGAGGATGACCAGCAGGGGCTTAGGCTATTTCCAAGAGGGAAGAGGTCCTGTGGACAGTGTGAGAGATGGTGCTTACCTTTCACCCCTCACTACCAGCCCAGGATATTGTGATGGCTGTGAGCTCATTCGGGGCTTAGAAAACTTTGCAGGAACTGGGCATTGTGGCACACACATATAAGCCGCTTCTTGGTAACAGGCTGTGTGCTTGGGGCTGTGCACATGTCAGCACTCAGGAGTCTGAGGCAGGAAGATTGAGTTTGAGGCCAGCCTGGGTTACGTATTGAGACCCTGTCTCAAAAAAGACATAAAACCGCTGGGCGTGGTGGCGCACTCCTCTAATCCCAGCCCTTGGGAGGCTGAGGTGGGAGGATAGTTGCAAGTTGAGACCGGCCTGGGCTATGAAGTGAGCTCAAGTCCAGCCTGAACTGCATAATGAGACCCTGTCTCAAAAAGACAGAAAAAAAAAAAAAACCTTAAAGCTTGACCTTTGTGGGTGGATTGTACCTCCTAGACTCCTCTTTCAAGTAGCATGCCACTTGGGGCCCTGAGTTTAGAAACCAGATGAGCGCTTAGGATCTAGAGGAACTGTCCTTAAATCCAGTTCACCACCGTCCCCTGCTTCATACCTTAGGCTCCTCATCTGTACAATGGGAAATGCCAGTTTTGCTCAGAAGGGCATCAGGACCACAAAGTTAGCATTTGCACACAGGGAAAGAGTCAGACTCTGTCTCTGTCTTTCCCTCCCTTCTTACCTTCTCTCTCCCTCCCTCTTTACCTTCTCTCTCTCTCCCTCTCTCTATTTCTCTCTCTCTCTCTCTCTCTCTCTCTCTCTCTCTTCCTTTCTCTCCTCCTCTTCCCTCCCCATCCCTGGACATTGAATCCAGGGGCAGGCATGGTAGGCAAGAGATCTCAACTCTTTTTGTTTTTATTTTGAGATAGGGTCTTGCTCAGTTGCCTAACTGGTCTCAAAATTTGCCATCTTTCTGCCTCAGCCTCCTGAATAGCTGTAATTACAGGCATGCATTGCTATGCCCCATTCTATCTCTCTTACAGCTTTAAAGAAGCTAAGACTGTGACTCTGCCGACCTGCCTACTCTGTGGCCTCCTGTCCCCCACACTGGACCCCACTGGAGATCCTACTTGTTTCCAGCAGCCCCGACTGCTTGGTCAAATCTTGGTCCCTGCAGGGGCTGAAGGTGGGCCCCGAGGCCTACACTGCTCCTCAGATGGTCTGCTTTTCCTGACAGCTGGGGCAGCACCCTGCGTCCATGTGCTGGACCTGGAGGGACGATCCATCTGCCACCTGCCCTGCCACATGCCAAGGGCCAGGGCATTTGTTCCAGAGGATGTGGCTGTGACAGCTTCAGGGCTTGTGGTGGTCAGTGACCTTGTCCATGGAGCTGTCTACGCTCTAGAGCACACTGCCCGGGACCCACAGAGCCACTGGGTGGTAGTGGGGACTTTTCCATCCCCCCGAGGGCTGGCTGTGGATGCCCTTGGCCGCTTCCTGGTAACGGACTATGTGCTTGGGGCTGTGCACATCTTCAAGTTGGGCCCTACCTGGGAGCCCCAAGCCCTGCCCTCAGTGCTGGGTCTGGAGGGCCCTTGCTGGGTAGGTCCAGGGCCTGAAGGGGGCCTGGCTGTGAGTGAGGAGTTTGGTGATGTGCAGCTTTTTGGCAGCGCCTGCCAGCCCCTGGGTTCCCTGGGGACCCTAACAGGGCATAGCTTTGGCTGCCCTGCAGGTGTGTGCTCTGACTCAGAGGGCAACATCATTGTGGCTGATGAACAGAGGCACCAGGTGATCCTGTTTTCCCGGGCTGGGCCACCCATCTGCCTGCTGTCAGAGGGACTAAAGCGGCCTTTGGGTGTGGCCTGTGTACCCCAGGGCCGGCTTGTGGTGGCAGATGCTGGAGACAACTGCATCAAAGTGTACCAGTACCTCGGAGAATTGGACTGATTGATGGACACTGATGAAGGCACCCCTCACCATCCTGGTCAGCCTCTAGGCTCTAAAACCACTCCACAGGAAGTCAGTGGGTTCCTTTGAGGCTCCTGGCCATGCTCCTGACTCTGAGACCCAATGTGCCTAGCCCTAGGGTGGTCTTGTGTCTTTCTCTTAGAGAGCTATAAGTCAGGTAACTCTCCTTCAATGCTCCAAAGCTGGGCCTTTCCCCTTCCTGCTCAGTGTGCCCCTGGCCTGGCATTCTTTGTTCCCACACCTACTCAAGCCTTGGTTCCACTAGCTCAGGTTCCAGAAGCCCGAGCTCTGGGATGGGCAGCTGAACCCTAGATCCCTTGGCATGATGGGATGCCAGCCAGCACACACCTAGGCAAGATATCCTGACAGGCCCAGCCTCAGCCTCCTAATCAGAAGCAGGCAGACAGGGTGTGGCTGGGCTGGGTGGCTTGGGGCAGGGGTGGGGCCCATCAGGGTCCCCTAGCCTCAAAAGCACTCACTCTTCTGAGCCTCCAGCAGCTTCTCTGGGCCCAGCAGAGGTAAGGAGGATGCTGAACAAATGGAGGGTCAGGCCTGGAGGTGCCCTGGGGGACATGGCTGGCTCTGCCACTTCCCTACATGGAACTACTTTGAAGGCTGTGTGAGGCTTCAATTTCTCTTCTGCAAACATGTTTAAACAGCTCCAAAGTCATGGGAAGGTAGAAGTACTGGGAGGGTTCGGGGTGGTACCCTCCTGTCCCTGATGACAGACTCTCGCTGCTTAAAAAAAAAAAAAGAAATAAACATGGCCTTTCCTCTTAAATGGGGAAGTGGGACCTGAAAGGGGTGTGTGTGTAGAGGTGGAGTTACTCAGTGAGCCTGGGCACAGGAAGGCGTCTCATGCCGAAGGGGACAGTCTTGCCACAGCAGGTTGTGAGGTGATCTCTATCCTGCCCCAGGTCATTAGGGTTTGCATTTTAGGTCATTGCCATTCTTGGTTCTCTCACTAGATTGTGACCCCTAAAGGTGGGGGATTAAATGGGCAGACGTAGAAAATTGCATGCATTAGGGTTTGCCTTCAGGGATCAATAAATGTCAGTTACTGCCCTCACTGTGGGGACCTTGTTCCTGTGTGTGACCTCCCCATTGGACCCATCAGCCCTAGACTGGGTGATCAGGTGCAAGTACCTAGTACAGGGGGCCTGGAGTGGTCTGATGCAGCCCCTCCACAGACAAGAAGGTGGGAGGGAACCGGTTAGGGGTGGGGACGGCTCCTTTGAAACCCTACTCAAGGCCCGAGGGCCCTTTCACCTTGTGAGAAGGAAACAAATCTGGTAGTTTTGAAAAGTTTGTCAGGGGGGTGGGGTGGCCGCTGCCCGCGCGGAACGCTAGTGAGCGGCCCGTGGGCAGCCCGGGCGCCTTTGAGAGTAGGACCGTTGCGCGGCAACGCGCGGAGCGGACGGAAATGGGGCTCGGGTCCCGCGGCGGGGACGCGGCAAGCCTGGAGGCTTCTAGCACCATTCTCCGCCCAGGATCGCTTAACACGGTGCCGAACCCCCATCCCTCACCGTCGCCCGAAGACGCGGCCCGGGGGACCAGTCGGTGAGCACGGGGAGGGCCGGAGTCCTCAATGAGGCTGAGGGAGGGTATCCAGTCTCTGGCCTTTCGGGTCTATTTCCTTGCGGGCAAAGTGGGGTTGTCCCGCCACCCTGAGGCTAAAGAGCCCCTGGCGGGGCTCTGTGACCTGCCCAATGTGAACCCATCTGGACTCCTTACAAGGGCACTGGCGTCTGTGGGACTGGCTTGCACCTGACACTTGTCCCTGACCACAGGTAAGGGCAGAAACAGACTCACCTCCACCCTTCTGAAAGAGAAAAACACTGTTTACAGAAAGAAAGAAAGTTGCGCGCGCGCGCGTCTGCGTATTTAAACAACGTAGGGTAAAGATGAAACTGAGGCTTCACCGAGTGAGGTTTCAGGCTGTGTCCCTGGCCTGCCCTCACTGGACCCCAAATTATTCATGTACTGGAGGATGGGTTAGTACTTCTGCTTCATGGGATGGACTTTGATTAGAATTCTGTGTAATGCTGTCAGGAGACCTCTTCACCTGACCTTCTAGGCCTGTTTTATGGGAAGCTGTCTTGTTCCTTTCCAGGCTCCAGACGTTTTTTAATCGCCATCTTTAAAGACTGTCACGTTGCCCAGGTTTCTGCCTGTTTTCTCTCATCTCACACCTTCTCTACTATCGATCGCCTTGTGTTTCATCTTTTTCTAGCTGCTGGATCCCCTGCAGCCTGGTGAGCGAGTGCACGCTTTTGCACTTCAGTCACTTCCAGAGGCTGAGGTAGGAATGAGGATGAGAATTTGCCCTCTAATCTGTTGAGGTCTCTCACCACCCTTCAGATCAGAGCATTAACATCTTGCCTCCAAATCCTTCCTTAGATATGAGAAGCTTCTTGTTTTGTTTTGCTTTTAAGCTTTGTAGATAAAACATACTACACACAAAGCATGTGCACAAATAGTGTGCGTACAACTGTTGAATTTAGCCAATGTGAACATACCAAATAACCAACTCCTCCCTACAGAACATGTTTATTATTAGATCAAAGTGTTTCTCTTCAGATAATAGTCATGGGGCATTTTCCTTGGTTCCTGTGAAAAAATATTTGCCAGCAGGGTGTGATGGTGGCTTGACTCAGCTGGTGTGTCCTGAAGGGCTGATGCTGAAACACTTGGAGTGTGCTGGGTGGTCTCTTGTGGCAGTACTTAGCTAAACATGTTGGTCCCTCCACAGGCAGAATTGTTGTGTCCCTCCCACAGTGCCCCTAAGTGTCTCATGGCCCTCTGGAGGGAGGCCCTGAAGAAGGGACAGGAAGAAAAATTGGGGCATCAGGCTTTCCTTTGTGGGTATCCACCAGTTGCCTACCCTCTGTGGTCATTATGGGTAAGGAGCAGTTGGGAATAGTTTGACTCAGGGCTACCCTTTGCATTTAGAATGCACAGCTGTGAAATCTTCCCCTTCCCAAGCTATGAACCTATAGCATGCAGCAGGCTGTTTGTATCATTGCAAGCTCTAAAAGGTTCGCCATCACTGGCCTAGGCCTTCCAGCCACTGGTCTGACCTACCAGCAGAATAGAACCACTGGATCATAGTCTGTCTTTCTTTCTTTCTTTTTTTTTTTTTTTTTTTTGTGCTGCGGATTGAACTCACAACCTCATGCCTGCCAGGCAGGCACTTACGCTGCTGAGCTAACTCCCCGGCAGATCATAGTGTCTTAAGCTTCTAGCATTTATGTCTGTGTTAGGTCCCTCCCTGACCTGTGTCCCTGTCTGTCCCCAAGGGCTTGGTGAACACTGGACTTGGAGTTCCCAGGCTCAGTCCAAGACTTGTGTCCGCCCCGCTCCTGGGTGTGGGTTCCATCTTGGGGGACTTTGCTTGGGTGACTGCTGTGTTCTTCATGGAGGCAAAGAAGATAAATGTGGGCATCTACACCCTGCAAGCGAGGTGGTCCTTCCTGTTGGCCTGTTACAGGGACTCAGGTGGAAGAATGAGAAAACCTGCCCAACTCAGTAGGGAGTACCTGCAAGGAAACACACAATCCTCAACCTGCTTGCTTCTGGGAAAGGAAAGGCTCGGGGACCTGCAGAATTTAGTGCTCACAGCTACTTGGGCCTTTGCTTGCTGCTCAAGGTCACAGTGAGGTAGTAGGAGGCCAAGAAGGCTGGCATGTCTTCATTCTGAGAATATGACAGCATTTTCCATAACCTCCAAGTCCCATGCCCATGCACCCCATGTCTGAAGGCTGTGTGATTAGAGAAATACATTCTAGAAGGGGAAAAATACTCCCCATCTTGGAGCCCTTTCCTAAATGGCTGTTGGAGACCCCAGGGAAAGGTGGGCACTGCCCACGGCACTGCAGGTAGGATGGAGGGTTACAGTGAGGGCAGAAATATGATAGCTGAGCTTGTTTCCTGACCACAGTGACAGGTGGATGCCCTCCCTGCTATGGAGGGGGAGGATCCTTGAGGAAGGGAGAAGTCCAGGCTCTGGGCTCTTCCCCAAGTACCTTATGGCGTGCTGCACCAGTGCCCACAGTGGCCAGCTATGTACATCCTTCTGGTTTCCTTGGCCCAAAAGATTGTTTTAAATTTGTATGTATGTATGTATTTTTTGTCTACCAGGGATCAAACTCACAACATTGAGCCTGCCAGGCAGGCACTTAAGCCCCTGAACCAAACTCCCATCCCTATTTTTTTCAAGGCAGGGTCACACTATGTAGTTTAGGCCGGCCTTGTTCACATTGTAACCCAAGCCAGCCTCGAACTCACAATGTTCCACCCACCTCAGCCTCCCAAGTGCTGGGATTAAGGGTGTGCACCACCACCCCCGGCTTAGCTTGTGTTTTTATTCTTTTGTATGTGTATGTGTGTGTGTATTTATTCTTAAGAACTATCTTAGTTACTTTTCTCTCATTGCTCAAACAAAATACCTGATACCCAAAATTAAGAAAGGAAAGGTTTATTTAGTTCACAGTTTGTGGAGGTTTCAGTCCGTAATCAGCCGGCTCCAAGGTAGGGTGAGACTGCACAGGGGCAACACTTCAAGGCCTTGCTAGGAAAACAGCAAAAGCAACAAGAGCAAAAGCAGGGAGAAGAGCTAGCCTCTTTTCCTCCCTTATATTGTAAGCAAGCTACCACCACCTAGGGCAAATGTGGCATACCATCTTCAAGCCTCTCTCTTGTACAAACTCAGGATGTTTACAAAATGAGGACCCTGGCCACCTGCTGAGTCCTTTAAACTTCTAAACTTCTCAAATTGACGCAATGCATCAAACATTACAAACATTTAATTAGTAAGTTCCGGTTAAAAATGTAATTTGTGTTATTTTGTTGAGACCATACACTTCAATATGTGACGCAAACTTCTGTAATCAGAGCTCTTAAAAACCTTGTGCTAGCTGGGCGTGGTGGTGCATGCCTGTAATCCCAGCACTTGAGAGGCCAAGGCAGGAGAATCATTGCAAATTTGAGACCAGCCTGGGTTACAAAATGAGCTCAAGATCAGCCTGAGCTGCATAGTGAGACCCTGTCTCACATACAAACACACACACACACACACACACACACACACACACACAATTTATGCTAGCCAGTGTGGTGGTACACACCTGTAATCCCAGCATTCAAGAGACTGAGGCAGGATTGTTTCAAGTTTGAGACCAGCCTGCATAGCAAGACCCTGTCTGAAAAAGACACAAACAAACAAACAAACAAACAAAAAACTTTTATGGTACACATCTGTAGTCCCAGTTACTCAGAAGGCTGAGGCAGGAGGAACAAAAGTTCCAGGCCAAGCCGGGCGTGGTGGCACACACCTTTAATCGCAGCACTCGGGGGAGGCTGAGGTAGGTGGAGCATTGTGAGTTCGAGGTCCGCTTGGGCTACAATGCGAGCGTAAGGCTGGCCTGAGCTACATAGTGCAACCCTGCCTCAAAAAAGTAGGACTGGGAGTTTGGCTCAGCGGCTTAAGTGCTTGTCTGGCAGGCGTGAGGCTGTGAGTTCGATCCCTGGTGCCGCAAAAAAAAAAAAAAAAAAAAAGTTCCAGGCCAGTCTGGACAACTTAGAGGGATACCATCTCAAAATAAAGACTGGGATATAGTTCAGTGGTACAGCACTTGCCTAGTGTGCGTGAGGGTTCAACCCTTACTACTTCAAAAACAAACAAAACAGCCATGTGCTTAGTCCCACAAACATTTGTCAGGTGATATCTCTCAGGGCATGTCACCATGCCCTGTTTCCATCTGGTTGTCTTAAAATGGGAGGAAACACCATGTTACCAAGACACTCACAGCTGCCGTCTTGTGGGGCACTGCTCACACTGCCCTTGGAGGAGAAGGGCCTATGTGAGATGGACAACCAAGGCCCACCAACCTCAACCATCAAACCAAAAGCTGGGTCACCCCAACCTGTGGCCAATACATGTATTCATCAGGACTGCCTGTCACATGCTGTGGTCATAGGGTTGCCAGCCTTTGAGCAGCAGCAGCTCTGAACCTACCTCTTCCCTCCTTTCCAGGGTCACTGGGATGGTGCTCAAGGCCTTCTTCCCTACATGCTGCGCCTCGGCAGACAGCGGCCTGTTGGTGGGACGCTGGGTCCCAGAGCAGAGCAGTGCCGTGGTCTTGGCTGTGGTACACTTTCCCTTCATCCCCATCCAGGTCAAGGAATTCCTGGCCCAGATGCAGCAGGCCACCCAGGTGGGTTTGGCTGTGCTGGGGACTTGGTGCCACCAGCAGCAGGAGTCTGAGGAGAGCCTGGGCCACTTCCTGGAAGGTCTGGGTACCATCTTCTACCACAACCCTTGGCTGCAACTGTGCCGGGAGAAGGACAGCAAGTTCTGGAGCTGCAAGGCTACCCACCAGCAAGGGCCTGGCTCCTCTGGTGTCTCCAGTGAGGATCATGTTATGCTTATCTTCTATGACCAGCGTAAAGTGCTTCTGTCCCACCTGCATCCACCCACAGTTCTGTCTGACTGCCAGACTGGAAACACCATAGCCAGTGCAGAGGGCCTGGCTGCCATCTTTGACACAGTTTCACGCAGTGAGGTGCTGTTCTGCAAAGACCAGTTCCATGAGGGTCCGGTGAGACTGAGCCACTGGCAATCAGAAGGTGTGGAGGCCAGCATCCTTGTGGAGCTGGCGAAGCAGGCTTCAGGGCCTATCTGTCTGCTAGTGGCCTGTCTGCTGTCACTGATCTCAGCTGCAAGTACCTGCCGGTAGGTGCCACTGGGGCCATGAAGGGAGGGGCAGACAGTGGGCCCCTGAGAGTCGTAGGCTTGCCCCTCAGTGTGCAGGGACTTGGAAACCCATATGGGTCGTTTCTGAAGCTCACAGCAACCCCCTGGGCCCTGGCACTGGTCCTCCCCTTCCTCCTCTGGTGTCTCAGAGGATGTTCCAGTAGTAGTTGTAGTTTTCAAGTCCCTTACTCCTGGAGTAGAGCTAGTGTTTCTAGCAGCCGCAGTGACTATGTGTAGTCCACCAGATAGGAGGATGAGGTGAACTGTGAATGATTCATGTCCCTTAAATCTGGGAGTTTTTTGGCCTAGTGAGGCCACACAGGCCTGCCTGCTTCCCTGTGACCCCACCTCTCCATACAGCAGACCTCTAGGCACCACAGCTCCCCCTAGTGGCAGAACTCCCTTGAGGCTGTAGGGCGACATTTCCTCACTGTTGGTCTGGGGTTGTGGTTCCCAACTTCACATTCTTTAGAACCACCGGCAAGGCTCCTGGTCCCCTGGCTCAGCCCACGATTTTGTGAAAGCTTTTAAGGGTCCCAGGTTTGCTGTCTTCTGAGCAGAGAATCTGGGAGCCCCTTCCTCCCTCTCTTCTTGAGAAGACATTTCCCTGGGGCTATCACCCCACAGAGAGCAGCTGTGGTTTACCCTTGGTTGCCCCTTCCCCTTTGATCCAGGGACTCAACACAGGTGTGGGGACTGACCTTTCTCACTTACCAGAGTTCTGGCAGCTCTTGGGGACACACCCTGGGGGTGGGAGCCACTGGGGATCTCGAGGTGAGGAATGCACTTTGAGGCTTCATGACAGCCTGGGAATTAACTAGATGCATCTGGGTTGACGTACAGTTTTGGTAGAGAAGGCCCTTAGTTTTTATTGTCTATGAAAGGACCCAAGAAAAGGTTTGGAACTGCTGGTGAGCACCAGATATCGATTAGCCCATCAGGCAAATGTTAGCTGTTGACTGGTGAACCATGACCGTCACTGTGGGAGTGAAAGTCCCTCCACCTGTCATGGCTTTGTACCTCTTCCAGGTAGCTCTTGGGAGTGTTGTCAGGGCCCTGAGCCATGCAAGGCTTATCTACAGCCTTGGAGAGATCATCACACCAATGAGGTCTCTATGCAGCCAGCAGGAGGTCACCTGTTTGCCTGTTAGGAAGGGGAGGCTTGGTGGAACTTGGTCCATTTTTTTGTCTTAGAGCCAGTCCCTTGAGAATGAGGTCTTTGACCTCCTACCTCCCCAGGTTCTAGACATGTGATTTGTCGCAGCTCTGCACTTTCTAGGTGTGCTTCAGGCCCCTCCTCCTTTCATCAGGGGCTTTGGATGGGGTATGGGCTCCTGGCTGATCCTCTTTACAGGAAGACCAACATGGCTGTGCTCCTGGATGTGGCCCTTGGCCTGATGCTACTATCCTGGCTCCACCTGAGTGCATACAGTTGAGTTGCCATCAGGCATTTTTCCCCTGCTTACAGACTTCTCCTCTTAGCATGTGAGAACCTGTGGAAGTTTTTCCATGCTTCCTTTTCATTATGAGAAACTTAGTCTCACTGGGATGCTGGATTAGTTCTGGAAACCTTCAGCAAGCCTCCTAGGCCCCATCTGGCAGGCAAAGCAAGGTTCTGGATAGGCAGGCCACCTGATTCCCACTTTTGTGACTGTACTGGTCTCAGATTTGGGATGACTGGGGAACTAAGGTGTATTGAGGTCAGAGCTTTGTGAGGAGATCAGGTTCTGTGTTAAGGTGAGCTCACAGTGTGGCGGAGCCCTGGAAGTGCCACCAGCCCTGCTGAGTTCTTCAAGGGCCACTGGGCTCTGGCCTTTCCTCTCTGCATCTGCATATGCATGCATCATCAGAAAGGAAAACGCTGATGGATCTCTTGATGAATGCTCATGGTCCCCTGCAGGCTGTGGAAGCTGTGGCCTATACCCTTCATTGCCAGCAAGCTGTCCACCTGCGAGCAGCTCTGTCACCGGCTAGAGCACCTCACACTTGTCTTCAGTACCCAGAAGGCTCAGAGCCCTGCTCAGTTGATGAGGTATGGCCAGGGGCTCCTTCACAAGGTAGAACACTTTGGGGCCTGTCCCTTCCCTACCCCTGCTCTCCACCAACCTCCTTGTGTACCCTTAGACTGCTACTGGGCACCTCACACTACTCCCACTGACCTTCCTCCTAGGAAGGCCAACATGCTAGTCTCCATTCTCCTGGATGTGGCCCTTGGCCTCACTCTGCTGTCCTGGCTCCACAGCAGTAACCGAATTGGGCAACTGGCTGATGCCCTCATACCCATGGCTGACGTGAGTACACTGGGGTTTCCTGGGGGCACCTCTCCTACAGCTACCTGAGTCCCGTAAGTCAGCTGAAATAATTTTTCCCTCTCCTCACCCTGCAGACACAGCCCTTATTCTTGACACTGAGTAGAGGATTATTGGGACTGGTGTCTCTCAGGACAGCACTTGCCAAGTGCCTACTTCTCTGGAAGATGAATATGTCTGGGGACACTTGTTTTGTGTTTTGGTTTGTTTTTTGTTTTTGTTTCTTTTCTTTGAGACAGGATCTCACTATGTAGGCTGGCCATGAACTCACTGTGTAGTCCAGGCTGGTGTCAAACTCTTGGGGATCCCCCTGCCTCAGCCTTCCAAGTGCTAGGATTACAAGTGTGCACCACCACGCCAGGCCTATCAGGGACCACTTATAGTTAAAGCTTTTAGGAAGATCCAGGCCCAGGATTGTGGTTGTCTATTGCTTCCGTACTCCTGTGATCAGTTCTCTCTCCTGGATTCTGTGCTTTCAGAATTAGCATCAGGGAACCTCTCCATCCAAGGCTGTCTGCCAGGCATGTCATACTGCCTGGCATTGGTTGCATAGTTCCCATGCTGACAGCTAGAGATGCCAGGATGTCTTGTGTGCTCCCACATTATTAGCATGTCCTGGTGAGGGGCCTCTTCTTTTGTCCTGTCTACCTCGTATGTTTACATGCTGCTGGACCTAAAGTATTATCTCTCCCATTAGGAACATGTCTTCTTGCTTAGGGTGGTCCCTCTGGCCCCTTGCTCACCTTTTGACCTCTTGGGGCCGTCTTATGGGTGCAGCCTCTGCCCTGTCCATGTCCAGGCTGTATGTGTGCATTGGGCCTGCTTGTAGCCAGGTGAGGACTCTAGGGAGCTGCCTCTCAGCTCTGTGTTAGCTGTAGGGACTCAAGACCAACCAGGAGGAAGGAGGGGTTGGGGTAGGGAGAGGCATGGGTGTTTCTGCACTCTGCTTTTTAACCAACTTTGTCCTAGACATCCCTTCTGCCAAGTTGCTCAAAAATATAAATATTTAATTAAAAAATGAAAGTCTCTTCCTGCTGCTGAGCTCTTACCCTTTAAATAATAAATAAGCTCTATTTATAAAGAATGTTCTCCCCTTCTTGCTAGTCTTGACATGGCCAAGGTCTTAGCACAAGATCAAGAGAGGCCTTTAGGGTGGGCAGGTTGGGACACAGAGATGTTGCCTATATCCTTGCCTCAGCAAGGAAAGCGAGGGTTCCTGTGGCTATCACAGCACCTGTATACTGGCTGTCCTCCTGGCTTGCAGAACCTGACTTCCCTGCTTGTTCTCAAGGTTATTGTGCTGTCTCTTGCCCTCACTTAATCCTATCCTTTCTTCTGGGGCCCCATGTCCTCCATTGCTGCCACCTGCTGCTCTGGGCGCTGATGGGTCTGATGTCCTCTTACTCACACAAGATCACACACCCTGGGTAGCCCAAGTGGTGATAGGTGGTGGGGAGGGGTCTTTGGCCCACAGTTCCCTTGTTAGGCTTGAGGTAAGTCAGGTCTGTTCAGCCTTGGCCATGTCCAGGTTTGGGGCTGAAGCCTCTGGGAGTCCAGAGATCAAGGGGTGAGGTGGGAGGAACCTGCCCAAGGGGCTAGGGGCAGCTGTCAGCTGCCTAGGTTTTGTGCTTAGGCCTAAAGAGTGGTTTCTTGGGTGGGCAAATTTGGGAAACTGCCCATTCATATTAGGAGATGGGTATCTGGATCTTGAGAGGAAGGAAGTATGAACTGCCTTTGCCCTCTTCAGGCAGGCTAACCAAGGTAGAAGCCTGTCACAAAAATCTCAGGGGGTGCTGATGTTGATTCTGACTGTCCACCCCTCCAATAACAATAATACCACCACTACCCCTTCTCCTGCTGTGTCCCTGCAGCGTGTGGCTGAGGAGCTGCAGCATCTGCTGCAGTGGCTGATGGGTGCACCTGCTGGGCTCAAGATGAACCGAGCACTGGACCAGGTGCTGGGCCGTTTCTTCCTGTACCATATTCACTTGTGGATCAGTGAGTGCCTGATAGGGGTCGGAGGGTTGGCAGGGCTTCACACCCCAGGAACCCAGGCCCCAGCTGAGCAGGGTGGCAAGGCCTCACTAGTCCCGTCAGCCCCACTTCCTAGCCTCCCATGTGTGTGAACCCCATCATGTTTGGCTAGGTGCCCTGCCAAACATCAGGGCCAGTGGTGTGGTCTGTGTTCTTGTGGTTTCTTAAGCATCAGGTACACATGTTTAGCAAGGAACTGGGGAGCCCCAGGACCCTTAGGTGTACCCCTCAGGGCTGACCCCCATCCCTCCAGGCTACATCCACCTCATGTCCCCCTTCATCGAGCGTATCCTGTGGCACGTGGGCCTCTCAGCCTGCCTGGGACTGACAGTTGCCCTGTCCATCCTGTCGGACATTCTTGCCCTCCTCACCTTCCACATCTACTGCTTCTATGTCTACGGTGCCCGGTGAGCATGTGTGTCCTGTGTGCAACCTTTGGGGCCAGGGCATTCTGGGCTCTGGTGGGGTATGGGTGAGTTTTCCAAATTTGCCCAGCCAAGGAACCCCTCTTCCGGCCTAAGCACAGCCCTTATGGTGCCCATGTCTGCAGACTATACTGCCTGAAGATCTGTGGCCTATCTTCTCTCTGGCGTCTGTTCCGGGGGAAGAAGTGGAATGTGCTGCATCAGCGGGTGGACTCCTGCTCTTATGACCTGGACCAGGTGCTGTAGCTGACCTATTGTACTTGACCTGGGGAGAGGTACACACAGACTTTCCCCCAGCCAGAGAGGACCTTGCTTCCAAGACACAGAGCCTGTGGCCCCATGTCCCAACTTCTCCAGCTTCGTGCATTGGTTTTCTTATACCTGACACAAGAGAGCTTTCCCCTCATACTGTCTGTGGCCATGTACCCCACTGGCTGGCCTCCCCACAAGCCTAGCAAGTATACACAAGTCCCATAGTAGCACCCCTCCCGGTATTAGGAAACTTGCCTGAGCAGGCTGTCCTGAGTTTACTTGGATGCCAAGAGGTCCCAAAGTTACAGGCCAGGTTGGGGTGGGCAGTGGGGTGTAGCCATTGCTAGAGAGGCCACTCCTGGCTGGGGCCTTGAGTCACCAGGTATGCCACCCACTTTTCCCTACAGCTCTTCATCGGGACCTTGCTCTTCACCATCCTGGTCTTCCTTCTACCTACCACGGCCCTGTACTACCTAGTATTCACCCTGGTGAGCCAAGCATTCATATCACAGGGCCTCCAGTACTTGAAGTAGTCACTGCCAGCATTATCTGGAGCCCTGCAGCTATGGGCCAGGCCATCAATCCCTACAGACCACGTTAGCATGGCCATTTTGGACTTTGGGCAATGTATGTTGGGCCTTAGAATGGGTCATGGGAGTCCTACCCTGGGTATACCCTACTCTGGGGCTCTTGGCTGTGTTCAAAGGCCAGCAGAGCTCATGATGGGCAGTGCAGGCAGCAGGATCATGGAGGTCCTGGGTGCTGCAGGGTGGACAGTGGGAAGCGAGCAGTGTCGGCATATGGGGCTTTGGGATTTATGGTCTGACCTGGTGGGAGGGCTGACTATCTCCCTCCTGCCTCCTTGGTAGCTGGACCAAGGGTAGGCTCTTTGCTCTCTTCAGTGTGAGATCCATGCTTTACCCAGGGCCCTTGACCCCTGGTCACGGCCCAGGATCCCATCAAGCTGCTCTGTTTGAGAGCATGTTCAGCAAGGATCTGGTCACAGCCCTGGTTCAGAGGTCCTGAGTATTGCCTCTGCTGCAGCTCCAGCTCCTGGTGGTCACTGTGCAGGGCTTGATCCATCTGTTTGTGGACCTCATCAACTCCGTGCCTCTGTACTCACTTGGCCTTCGGCTCTGTCGGCCCTACAGACTTGCCGGTAAGTGCTGCATGCTTGGTGGCTAGCCCCCTGGCAGGTAGGAACATGTAGCTGCTGGATCCTGCAAAAGTGCCTGCTACACTGGTCACCTACCTGGAGGCAGTTGGGTGTGGCATGGATGGTTGGAGAAGGCAGAGCTTTCTGGTTCAGGCTTCTGCTGGTCCAATGACCCTCATAAGGTGGAGTCAAGGACCTCCTGAGGTTGTGGGTCAAGGCGGCTCTTGCTGTACCCTTCCTATAATATCCCTGATTTATTATATGTCTGTCCACTGCAGCTTATGTGTTGTCTGACTATGGCTCAGAGAAGGTCCATCTTCACATGGTTATGTGAGCCATGTGCCTACCTTAGCCTTGGAGGGGCAGGCTAGGGTGAGAGTCACCAGGCTGGGTAGACCTGTGTGATAGGAATGTCCTGCCCTGTTTATGGTTGGCACCCCCAACCCAAGCTGCCTCCCTACCATCCCTGCTGCAGATGGCTGCCCCTATGGGTGCTCTGATACCAGTTTGAAACTGGTTCCTGAGAGGAGGCTGTCCCTGCTGGTCAGGGGCTTTGAGTCTAGCCCTTGTCTCAAAATAAAATGTTTTTAAAAGGCTGGGGAAGTTGCTCAGTATGAAGTCCCTGGTTGTTAGCTCATCTGGGTCAGGGATTTGGACACAGCAAGAGACCTGAGGATTTCCTGGCACAGCACTATCTAGCACCCATTCCAAGCTGACCATGCCCAGGCGCCGCTCTCAGCCAGCTCTAGTCACAGGGCATGAACGTATTTTTCAGCTTTGAACCAAGGTTTCCTCTTTTTCTGAACACCCCGGCCCCTTTCTCTTCCTTCCTTTTTTTCTTCCTTCCCTCCCTTCCTTCTTGTAGTGGCAACTGAATCCAGGACTTTTGCATTGAGCTATTTGCGCAGCGCTGCAGAGCTGTAGAGACCATGATGTTGCCCAGGCAGCCAGCTCAAATGAAGCAGATGGGAAAGACAGGGGGCAGAGATTGCTGCATGCCCAGGCAGGCCTGCCACCAATTGGGTGCTGCACAGAGGAAGGGGCCTTTGCTGCCTGAAGTCACTGCCCATACCACCCTCTGTTAACTGGTAGCATAACAATAGGAACTGTCTGCAGGGCTCTGTGGGTACTGAATAAGGCTGCCACCCTCCCCTTATTATCTTGTTCTCCTTGCAGCTGGCGTGAAGTTCCGTGTCCTAGAGCACGAAGCAGGCAGGCCTCTCCGCCTCCTGATGCAGGTGAGACCTTTCATGCCCCTCACTGATACCTGGGGTGGGAGCCCCTCCCACTGCTCTGCCTGTGTTTGGGGACAGGCACACATCAGCCTGGGGCCAAGTGCAGGCAGGGGGCCCAGTAGAGCTGAGGAGTGGATTCCACAGAGAAAGCTCCCAGGCTTCTGGTCACTATGACCAATTGTGCCTGAAGCCCCCTGCAGGGCCTGAGTGCTCATGGCGTTTTTTGGGTTTTTGGTTTTTTTTTTTTTTGCACCAGAAATCAAAATCACATCATGCTTGCCAGGCAGATGCTGTGCCGCTGAGCTATATCCCTGGCCACTCATAGTGGTTTTCTTGGCTGAGGCCTAGCCCAATCCATGGACAGTGTTCCTTTACCACAAATTAGACATCCTGGGCTACCTACTTGGCCCCAAGTCTTAACCCCTGCCCTAAGCCCCATAGGGCTTAAGTTCCTGGTGAAACAGAATCAACTTGGCAAAGGCCTCAAGACCACCAGGCATTTTCCACTGGGCCCAGACTGTTCCACTCCATTTTAAACAATCCTGAGTGCTTGGTCCCTTTGGGAGGGAGCAGGACAAGGCTTTGGGTACCTTGCCGGGTTGCAGGTTGCCTTTTGGGCCAAGTCCATAGTGCCTTAGATGTCGAGGCAGCCAGGGACTCTGTGATCTTCCCCTGCCCAGGAGGCTCCTGGGAGCTGAATGAATCCTGGGCAGAAGCGTATCCATCCTTAGGGGACCTGGTACTCCCACCCCACCTCACCTGCCTCAGGAACATGTAGCCATCCCCAGGGTTTGGCTACCTGTGTCATGGGCAAGGGTATGTCTGGGCTGACTGGGCCTGACCCACAGTTGCCAGGGCCAGCCAGATTCATAGTGACTGCAGCCCAGTCCTTTCTCTGCAGACATGCTGCAGCACCCTGATCACCATGCTGACTGCCATTCTGTCTTTCCAGATAAATCCCCTGCCCTACAACAGTGTGGTACACACCTACCGACTACCAAGCTGTGGCTGCCACCCCAAGTACTCTTGGGGCTCCCTGTGCCGCAAGCTGTTTTTTGGAGAGCTTATCTACCCCTGGAAGCAGAGAGGGAACAAGCAGGAATGAGATGCCTGACTGTAGCCTTCCCAGTACCACTGCATGGCCCACCATCACACCTCAGCCAGGGTTCATTGACCTTGAGGCTGGGCTCCATGTGCTCCTGAGTGTGGGCAGGGTTTGTTCCAAGTTCTCATCCTGATTCCGGGGCCTCATCAGGCAACCTACTGCCAGCCCACACTCCATCCCTCTCTAGCACCATTGGCCTTGGGACCTGCCTCTGATCTGCTGTGATCACATTCTGTCCTATTCCCAGCATCCCCCAGGTCTGCCTCAAGTGTGCTGATGGGTCCCTGTGGCTGTCCCTTAATGGTAGGTGGAGGGATGCCTCTTGGGATGCACTCCTGGGTTATTGGCATCTTCCAGCTGCTGCAGCAGAATGTTTCCTCCTTCTGATTGGGCGAGGGGTTGGAGCAGCTGCTGACCTCCAATCCCCAGGGAACCAGAGCCCCCACACCCTGAATTGAGCAGGGCTTGTCTACTGGGGATCCCTGGAGAGTAGCTCAAGGACCCACAGTACTCCCACAGTATGAGTGCCCCTAAGAAGGTGGTCATGGCTCACTACCTGGCTGTCAGTCAGCAGGCAGTGATTGTGGCCCCAGGGAGGAGGATAAAGGTCCCCAGTGGTCCAGAAAGGTCTGTGCTGTGGCTAGGAGGGGGCAGCAAGCCCTGCGTATCTTTGGGGGCACTCAGGACTGTCCACCTTGGCCTCTCCACTGCCCAACTCCTTTGCCTCACATCAACTCTAAGCATCCAGTGAAGGATGTCAGCTGGAATGGGTCCTGACCTGCTTTTTCCTTTTGTTACAATAAAACCTCATGTGTTTGGAGTGCCAGTTTGGCCTTTGTCATTGCCATGTATACAGAAGGTCTAAGGTTTGCTCTGAGGTGGTTGCTATGCCCTGCCTCCTGTTTGAGCACCCCTGCACAGTGCTGATAATGGGGAGTATGTTCATGCCCTTGAAATCCTAGCCTAGGTAAATGGCTCCTCACAGCCTCACCTGGCATACAGAGCTGTCATCTGGGGCAGGGTGTGCTTACCAAGGCAGGGGGTAAGCCATCCCTGGCTCTGGTATGTATTTGGGCTCCATAAGGGCAAGGAACTCCCTGAACTGAGCTGACCCTACCTGTCCTGCAGCCTCCAGGAGCCCTGGGGGCCTCCTACCTGCCGTCCTGCTAATGGTGAGGAGGTGGAACCTAGAGAAGCCCATGAACTGCTCCTTGGCCTGGGTCTCTCCCCAGTGGAGTATGCCTGAAGAGCACCAAAGAGCCTGTTGTGGAACTGTGCCCACTCAGAGTCTGCTGACAGTGGCCTGACACCTGCATTGCTGGGGGCTACCTTCCAGTTGGACACCATGTCTAGCTCCTCGCCCCAAGTGCAGAGGCCTCTGACCTGGGCTTCCCAGCAATCAAAAGCTGGGGCTAAGTTACACATGAGCTGCCACACATCTTGCCTGCACCCTACTCTGCTGTTCTGCCACCCCTACTCATCCTCCAGCTGACTGTCCCTTCCCCTTCACCCCTCCTTCTGGGGTTCTCACCAGGTAAACATCCTGTCCCTCAGCCCAGCCCACTGCTCTATGTGGTCCTGCCATGGGGCTTACCTGCCAGCTGTCATCTGCGCAGAGTGCCAGGCTGCCTGCCCATCCTCCAAGGGCCAACCCAGGCCTGACACCAGAACCAGCTGATGGCTATTTGTAGCCACTGAATTGCCACCTGCCAAGGAATGTTCCTTATATGGATTGGTCTGATAATTTTCATGAAATACCACTGCTCATGTGTTTGTTGCAGGACAGTATGTAAGTGCTGCTCTCCTTGGCATCATCTCGGGAGCCATGCAAGGTTCATTTGTCTATTTTAGATGTTACCAACTTAACCTCTTGGTCAGAGCAGCTGTCTGCCAGGCTTCCCCCTGAAGGGTACCTTCCCTTGTTTTAATTTGTTGTTTTGGTTCCTTGAGATGTAGTTCAGGCTGGCTTTGAATTCAATTTGTATCCTGGACTGGCCTCAAACTGGCAGTAATCCTCCTTGCTCAGCCTCCCAAGTGCTCTGTCTCTGATTTATTTTGCTTAGCATTATGGTCTCAAGGTATATCCGTTTTTCTACAATTGACTCCAGTTTATCCTGAGTAGGATTAGGTTTCTAACACATGAAATCTTGGGGAACACGTTCAAACCACATCAAGTATATCCTGAAGGAAAGGGACAAACTTCCAGACATTTCTTTTTCTCCCCACCCCCTTACCTTAACAAAGGCTATCAGAATCTTGACCCTAGTCCTTGCTCAGAACCAATGGACATGGGTCTGCACGGGAGACTCAGGGTCCACCAGATGTTACTCAGGCCTACACAACCCTGCAAGGAGGCACCCATGACGGGGATGACTTGGGACTTCCAAGTGGGAGTCTGTGTCTTTGCCTGCTTTGCCCTTGGTCTGAGGCCCTTCAGTGACAGGGAAGGGTGTCCTCTCCATTTCTGGGCCAGGGGCACTCACTAGAACCCAGTATATTACTTGTAACTGCATGGGAGGCCAGCTCCTTCACCCAGCAGGCCTCCTTCCACTTTTGGGTTCCTGCAGCAAGGTTTTCACACCTGATTACCCCAACTAGTAATTATCACAAAAGATTTCCAGAGCCACAACTGCACGAAGTTCACTAGAACCTTACACCAAAAGTGCTTCTGTAAGGACAGCTGTCCAGCAATTGTTCAACCTCTAATGTCAGATTTGTTATTAACCCTTGTGGCCAAGGATTATTGTTTCAAAATATTTTATCTAATCCCCTTCAGTTTTGCTTTTAAAAGTTTCCTCTTGCCTGAACCTTTTTTTTTTTTTTTTTTTTTTTTTTTTTTTTTTTTTTTTTTTTTTTTTTTTTTTTTTTTTTTTTGTAGTACTGGGTGTTGAACCTAGAATGTTTGCACTGAGCTACATCCTCAGCCCATTTTTAAAATTATTTTGAGACAAAGTCTTGCAGAGTTGCCCAGGCTGGGCTTGACTCTTTGATCCTCCTGCCTCAGCCTCGTGAGATTACAAATGTGCCATCACACTTTTTTTTAATATATTCAGATTTTACTATGGCTCTCTATTTTCCTCCTTTCCTTCCTTCCTATACACATGGTGTGTGTTGTGAGTGTGCCCTCTCCCCTGTCTGTATATGTAGCCACATCTGCTGTGACCCAGTGTCTGAGGAATGGCCACTCCTGGGGAGAGGATACAGCCTAAGCAGAAGCAAGGCAAGAACTTCTGAGCTCCTTTGGGGATTGGGAGTGAGCTCCAGATCTGTGTGGAGGTCTCAGAATGGTCTGACCACTTAGATCCATGAGGCCTGAATAAAAGGATACCAAGAAAGCCTCTCCCTGAAGCCAGGTGAGGAGGGCTCAGCTGCTCACTCATCAGGAGCGGCCACTCACTAGAGGAGCACCTGTGAGGAAGTCCCCATGCACTGCATCCAACCACACTGCAGCATGTGTGTGGCTGGATGCTCAGCAAAAGCCATGTTTTCAACCTTCAGGGTGGGAGTATCACTTAGTTTGGGGCTGCCCACTCAGGAGTCTTCTCTGTGTGAAGATTGCTCCTGGAGTAAGTCTGGGTTCAGTACCGGGTCGTGGGTGTTCTTGCCAGTCACTGTTCCTGGTCTGCAGACTGAGAGGTGTGGCAGAAGATGCATCCTTAGCAGCCACAGGCACACGGTCACGGAATGATATGACTGCTTCTGCACAGATCTGTTTTGTCAGGAGCCCTAACTTTCCTGTGGTCACAGCAGCAGCACCTAGTCCTCAAAGGGCTACCTACACTTGACTTAACTTTGAATTTTTTTTTTTTAACAATACAGGTGGTTGAACCTAGGAACTCGCACATACTAAGCAAGTGTTCTGCCACTAAGCTACATCCCCCAATCCTTTTTGAGACGAGATCTTGCTAAGTTGCCCAGCTGTCCTGCAACTTTCCATCCTTCTACCTCAATCTCCCATGTAACTGGTGCAGCCAGCAGCTGCCACATTTGGCTGTTTGTATTAGTTTCAACAGATTTATTATGAAATATATACATACATACATATATATACTTTTGAGTACACAAATGATTTTCGGTAACTACCAAGTGGCATAACCGTGACCATGACTCCCTCTGAAAAAAGTTCCCTGTCCACTGAGTAGTCATTTCCTCACTACCTCCCGCAGATCTGGCTACCACTGACGTACTTTGTATGAACCTGCCGTTCTGGAAAGTGTATATAAATGGAATCATATAATATGCACGTTTCGCTGGGCGTGGTGGCACACTCCTGTTATCCCAGCACTCGGGAGGTTGAAGCAGGAGAATCGTTGCAAGTTCGAGACCAGCCTGAGCCCAAGGCCAGCCTGAACCGCGTAGCGAGATCTGTCTCAAAAAGACCAAAAAAAAAAAAAAAAAAAACAAAAACAACAAAAAACGAAACAAAAAAAAAACCAATTCATGTTTCCAAGGTTCATTCATGTATTAATACTTCACACCTTTGTATGGGTAATATATTTCATTAAGTGGACATATGTCATTTGTTTATCATCTTCCTGGTGATTTCTTAGGGATCTTGGCCTACACGTTTCTGGATGGGTATGAATTGCCGCTTAAAGCGGCATTCTGTGCTTAACTTTTGAGTTACTAGGTCGAGTGCTTACGTTCTCAAGGTTATGAATGACTCCCGTCGGGAGACTACCTGGCCGGCGGTGCATCTGTGGCGAGATGTCGGCTTCCCAGGCCCGCACGACAACTCGCTTATCCGCCTGCGGTCAGCACTGCTTGACCGAGACTCACTAACCTCAAAGCTGTCCCTCGGCATAGGTTCGCTCGGAGGCAGAGTTCAGCTGTCACCTGCGGGCCTGCGCAAACCAGACGGAAGTCCCGCCCCCTTAGCATCACCCGGCAGAAGTCCCTTCCCTGCCCCGCGAACGACGGGCCCAAATCGATGTATTTGGGTACTCATGCTACCCTCTCTGGGTCTCTGCGAGAGCCGGCAACGGAGGCCTCCGCCAGGCGTCATCCCTGTCCTGCTGCCCCTGGACGGAGGAAAGGGAGCGTCTTCAAATAACGTGGCGTTCCAGCTCCTGATTGGCGAACGCTAAGAAAGGGACGGGGTTAGTGGGTCATGACCGTGTGAGGACGGCCCAATGGCTCGGTAGCAGTGGCCAAGAGTGCCGGTAAGGGGACGGACGAGGACTAGAGAAATTGTGGGCCAGTGGCGGGGTTGTCGGTGGTTAGGGGGCGCTCTGCGGGAAGCGGCGGGGCAATAGTAGAACTGACGGATGTGTAGGAGAACCAATAGTTTCGGAAAAGCGGGAGCCCTCTGGCCTATGGCGGCGTAGATTAGGGACGGCACGGAAGCTTCCGCAGCGCTGTGTGGGAAACGGGGGAGGCGGGGAGGTCGTGACGGATGGGAGAACGGGCCAACAGCTGCGGAAAAATCGGCGGCTCGCGGCCAATGGCGACCGCGAGAGGGCAGAATGGGGCGGTGATAGGGCGTGGCGGACGCCGTATGCGCGGCGCTGTGTGGGAAAGCGTGTGGGTGGGGCGGCCGTGAGGGACGGACGGTCAGGCCAATAGTTCGGGGAGGGCGGGAGACGGGCGGCCAATGGTGGATGCGCGGCCGGGGGCGGGGTGGCGGGGCTGTGCGGTGCCTTGCGGGAAGCGGTGAACGGAGGCAGCGAGACTGAGGTGAGGCAGGCGGAGGCCAGGTGGGAGCGCCGTGGGTGGCAGGCGGGCGCGCGCCTTCGCGTCCCGCTGGGCGCCGCTTACTCGCCTCCGCCCGCAGGTGTGGCGGTGGCGGCGCCCTCGAGCCGCGGCGCGGCGGCTGGAGGATGGGCACCCAGGGCAGTCCGGTGAAGAGCTACGACTATCTACTCAAGTTCCTGCTGGTGGGCGACAGCGACGTGGGCAAGGGCGAGATACTGGAAAGCCTGCAGGACGGCGCGGCCGAGTCCCCGTACGCCTACAGCAACGGTAGGCTGGGGGTGGGGTGGAGGCGGCGGGGCTTCGGAGCCTCTGCCCTGGCGCTGCATCCCTACCCGAGCGCCGGGACCAGCCTGAGCGACCGCGTCTGACTAACCGAGATATGGGCGGTGGGGTTCTGGGGGTCTGACAGAACTAGGCTGGATCGCGGCTGATACCGTACGGATGGCGGAGGTCCTTTCGTACTGTTCCCCTGCGGGATTTGCTTAGGGAATCTACTACAGTTTGTGCCAGGAGAAAATATCCTGACAGCGATGTTATTAAATAGTCCCTTTAACTTCCGGGTACATGGCTCAAATACACCAGGTAGATTGCATCACCAGCGCTTGCCTGAGCTTGCCTCTTAATTTCAGTATTTAAGGTAGTAGTATTTGAGGTAAAAATGGAGTTAATAGTTGATGGAATTGGGTTCCAAGCTGCAAGGGTGTGTCATTAGAAGACCCAGGGGCTCCCCTGATGCCAGAGAAACTGGCGGCGAGTCAGCATGCAGCCTCTCTAAACCCTTGGGTACTCTGAAGTGCTGTCTCACCTGACTAATTTTACTTCTGTCCCTGGTCTCTGCCTCCTCCCTGCCTTTTTCCTTGGGCTCTTGTCGGTCCTGTCTGGCTGCTCTGAACATTTGCTGTTTGCTAAGTCGTTTGTCTGTGGGTGTTGCATCTCGCACCCCTTGGTTTTAGGACTTGTCGAGGATATTGGTCACTTGAACTAACTCAGGGCTCTTCCTCCTGGGCAGGAGTGCTGGATCTGCTCTGTCACCTACTGTTAGTCTCAGCCTAGAGCAGATGTCTCCAAGGGCCAAAGAGGAAGAACCATTTGTTTGCTTTTTGGTGGGGGAGGGAAAGTATGAGTTCCACAGATGTGGGGAACTTTCTCACACTCAGACCACTTAGTCTGGGACTTGACCTAACATTTCTGGGATGATACTCCTGCTCAGAGGGACCATCCAGTGGCTTTTCTCGTGGTAGTGTGACTTCCTAGTGTTAGGCTAAGGGGCCAGGGTTCCTCAGAGGTTGTGTTTTCCTGAGACTTAACTGGTGCTTTTTTGTTTGTTTATTTTTGTTTTTGAGACAGGATCTCACTGTGTAGTTCAGGCTGGCTTTAAACTCACAATGTGAGTAGTTCAGGCTGGCTTCGAACTCACAGTAGTCCTCTTGCCTCAGCCTCCCAAGTGCTGGGATTACAGGTGTGCACCACTACACACAGTTTACCCCTGGTGCTTCTGAGGGTCAGTTTGGCCTCTTGGCTAGCCCCACTGGCTTCAACTGTGGGCACATAGTAACTGGAGAGAAAGGAACTTCCCTTTGCTGGTCTCCTTGTCTAGCTGCTATGCATTGCCACACTCCCTATTACAGGTTGACTCAAGTAGGACCAATATTGCATAAAACATGAAGATCTACTTCAGGTAGTGGAGATGGGAAGCTCATAAGGGCTGGTACCACAGAGGACCATCTGCCAGAGATGATGTAGGAAACTTGCTTTTAGGCTGTGGGCTGGCAGGGCCAAGATACATATGAAGGTTCCCATAGGTGTCCGGCAGTATCACACAGAGGGCTGAATATTTGGCCAGTAGCACTGTACTACCTATGTTCAGGGATTCTTGGGGTTGAGATGTACACAGCATGAGGACTGGAGCATTGTGATAGGGGCATCACCTCCCTGACCCTGGAAGCCCTCTTAACAAAGAGAAATTGGTGGGTCTAAGAACACTTGGACTTCCTCAGAAAGACCGTTGGGGTTTAGAAGCTCTGAATCAATTGGTTCTTGTGATTTGGTACCCTGTGAGTTTGTTCTTTGAAGAAATTAATAGTCAGGAGCTTTGGATTTCTGGTTCTATTGCAAAGAATATGTGACTATTTCATTTTCTTTTTCATTATTAAAAGCCCTCAGAGCCAGACAGTGATGCATGCCTGTAATCGCAGCTACTTGGAAGGCTGAAGCATGTTGGTCTCAAGTAAGGGATCACCCTGGGTAACCTGGTGAGACCTTGTCTCAAAACAAAATGAGAGCTAAGGATGTAGCTTGATTGTATAGTGCCCCAGAGTTTAATCCTCAGTATGAATATTTTCAGTTTCTCGTTTTTGGCCTAAACTTTCATGTTCCAAATTGGGTGTCAGGAAAGTTCCCATTCAGTGAGAGGCATGGTGTTCCAGCAAAACCCAGACCACTTCTTTGTTTGTTTGTTTTACACAGTGGTCTCGCTGTGTAATTCAGTCTGACTTTGAACTCACTATGTATCCCAGACTGGCCTTGAACTCATAGCAGTCCTCCTGCCTCAGCCCTGGAGTGCTGGGGTTATAGGCATGTGATCACAGCCAGATCACTTACCTGCCTTGAAGTCTTGTCTGGCTTATTCTCAGACAGGTAGACGAGTGATCACTCTCTCCAGCTTCACAAACACATGAGTCATCGAAATGGTCTTTTATTAGCATTGACACCTGAAGCAGTGATGATGTGATGTTGTGACCATGTGCCCAGTACCTGCAGGAACCATGGTTTTGGATCTCTATGGAGATGGAAACCTTCCTCTCAGGGGCTTTGGTTTCTTATTCTTCTAGGTACAAAGTGGTTTTAGGGTTATGCTCCAGAGCAAAAGCATTGCAGATTCTTGGTGATGAGAGCTTCCAGGAAAGAGATGTGTGTTTTCTGTGAGCAGCTTCTACTTACAAGCACACTGGTGGTGGACTTGGCTCTGGCTCTGGCTCTGAGGTGTGGCCTTGGGGTATTCGGTCTGCGTTGACCCCAAGGCAGTATGTTGGGTGCTCATCCTTGAACCTAGGTGTAGTACACAAGCCTCTCCTATTTTATAATTTTTTTTTTTTCTGGGATAGGGTTTCACTTCATAGCCTGGGCTGACCTGGAACTTGCAGTCCTCCTCCTTCAGTCTTCCGAGTTCTAGGATTGGAGGCATGCACCAACAGGCCTAACTTATAGTGTGAGTTTTGGATCCTTAATTAATGCAGTTGCACCCTTTTGCCCCAGTCCTACAAAGCTTCCCTGCATATTAGGGGCCTCCAGGAACATGCATCAGGATTTATATGCCCACATCCTGGAAGATTTGTGTGAGTTAATGGGATGAATCCATGGGCACAACTTCATTTCTCCCCTTGTTCTTTTCAGTCAGTGTTGATGGAAGCTGCTGAAAAATGCCCTGTCCTTTAAACCCAGGGAGTTGGGAAGGAGAGGGATGATTGTGGATGAATGCTGGGGCCTGATGGTTATGGATGTTTGTGGAACCATACAATGCTGTGCCTTAAGAATGAGTAGTAGTACCTGTGTTCTTAGGGTGCTGTGAGCTCCCTTCAGGAGTCAGGGCGACATCAATAACCCAGAGGCCAGTACAGAGTTCACTTTGCTTGTCAGTTCTTTAATTTTTTTATTTTATTTTATTTATTTATTTATTTATTTTTTTTTTTGCGGCACTGGGGATTGAACTCACAACCTTGCGCCTGCCAGGGCAGGCGCTTAAGCCGCTGAGCCAAACTCCCCAGCTCTGGTTTTTTGAGGCAGGGTCGCACTATGTAGCTCAGGCCGGCCTTGCGCTCGCGTTGTAGCCCAAGCCGGCCTCGAACTCACAACGCTCCACCTACCTCAGCCTCCCGAGTGCTGGGATTAAAGGCGTGCGCCACCACGCCCGGCTAATTTTTTTATTTTAAAGATACTAAAATCCAACAAAACATAATGGAACAAAGTCAATCAAAACAAAGCAGTAGAACTGGTACAGAACTTCAAAGAAAGACACCAGGAAAACAACAGTCACCACAACATACCTTGTTACTTTCAGAATAGTGGACCATTCCATCAGATATAGTAAAATCAAACCAAAAACAAAACACTACAAAACCAATAAAAACAGAGTATGAAATAAAGGAAAAAAAAATTAATCAGAATAAAGCAAAACAGGGTTGGGAGTTTGGTTCAGTGGCTTAAGCACCTGTCTGGCAGGTACAAGGTTGTGAGTTCAATCTCCAGTACTGCAAAAAAAAAAAAAAAAAAAAAAAAAGGCAAAACGAGAACAATATTGGGCCCATATTTGCTACATTGCATACTATCATCTTCCCAAGAGATGCTCAGACCGCTGGCTCCAGGCCTATAAAATCAACTGAACAGCCAGGCGTGGTGGTGCGCGCCTTTAATCCCAGCACTTGGGAGGCTGAGGTAGGAGGAGTGTTGTGAGTTCGAGGCTGGTTTGGGCTACAACGTGAGCACAAGGCCGGCCTGAGCTACATAGTGCGACCCTGCCTCAAAAAGCTAGGGCCAGGAGTTCGGCTCAATGACTTAAGCGCCTGTCTGGCAGGCGTGAAGTTGTGAGTGTGATCCCTGGTGCCACAAAAAAAAAAAAAAAAACAACAACAACAGCTGAACAATACAAGCATTTAGTTGCTTTATGTACCATAGTTGCTGTCAAC
This sequence comes from Dasyprocta punctata, assembly GCA_004363535.1. Taxonomy (NCBI): domain Eukaryota; kingdom Metazoa; phylum Chordata; class Mammalia; order Rodentia; family Dasyproctidae; genus Dasyprocta; species Dasyprocta punctata. The sequence continues at coordinate 105,733 of RJWM01002621.1, forward strand.
TCAGCCAGTCCTCTGAACCAGCAGGTTGCTTGGGGCAGGGTGGGGCGGGAGTCCTTGATACTTAGCCCCTGCTCCGGTAGGCCTACAACAGGCACATCTCTTTCTCCTCCTGAAGTCTTTGCCAGTCACACACATTCACCAGGAAGGCAGGCTAGGTTGTCTTCTGGTCGGAGCCTCCCTGTCCAACATGGCAGGATCTCCCATGTGTTTCTTTTCATCTGAGTTGAAGTTAATGTTTCTCCTGCATGGCAGATTGAAGGACAAAATCAGAGCACTTCTCTGTATTGTATTTTCCTGGGTCAGAGCTCATTATTTACATGAAATTTGCACACAGGAGGTGTTAATTTAATGTGCATTTAACATGAATGAACAGCCTGTGTACAGCTTCTCTGTACTGACTTACTTAAGGCTGGTCATATAATCACCACGATAGCCGCTCAAAGTCCTTTCTTTTCTCTGTACATGACTGGACACTAAGGTCTGGATTTCATAGGGTGATTTAAAGCACCTGTGCCGTTACTCTTGATGGTAGGTTTCTGGGCAGGATGTTGACCTCACAAGAGGTACAGGAGTGATCACCATGGTGCAGCTAATTCATCCAGTGCAGTGTATAATGTGTGCCAGGCACATTGTTGAATGTTTGTCTTGGTTCCTTATTTAGTATTTATATCACCCTTTCAGGGAGGCACTGTCATCTCCATTTTACAGTTGAGAAACTAAGGCTCGGAAATGCAGAGATAACTGCTGTCACTGGGCTCCTGCTTCTAGCCTTCATTGTAGGGACCCACACAGACCTTGGACTGTGAAATAGCAGGAAGGGTGTGATTCTTTTCTTCTCACCTTTGTCTCCCCACCTCACTTCCTGAACCTAGGGCCAGTTGCTGCACCTACTATTCCTGCACACTCTGCTGGAGACCTGAGCCCTGGAGGACCTTCTACCTGGCCCCAACCAGCATTTGGGAACCTGTGTTAGGAGTTGGCACTTTTGTGCATGTGTATGTGTGTGCTGGGGACCAAACCCAGACAAATATAGTAACTCTAGCTCCAGCTGCAGCTCAGGAGTTGGCCCCTTTTGATTGCCATTATAACTTGTCTCAAGGTAGGTCCAGCCCTTTAAGTGTGGACTCGCCAACTCTGCTCCCAGTGAGGGATGCTGGCCCTCTCCCTAGAGCCCAACAGGCCAAGAGTAGTTCTGTCTTTCTTGAGGCTTCTTTCTGTGCCTGTGGACTCCAACCTAGCCTCTGCATTTGTTCACATCCTCCTTGTTATGATACCTGTTGATTTGTTATAGCTGGATCCTCCCTTATTCTTTTTCCCTGGCCTTGCTATCTCTTTCTCTTCTTCAGGCCCTTCATTTCATTCATTTGTTCAGTCATGTTTGGGGCATTTTACAATGCACAGGGCATTGGGCCAGGAGCTGAGGGTGCAAGGCAGAGCAAATAGAGCCAGTCCTTTCTTTTCTTTTTCCCTCTTTATTTTTTTGTGAGTTCATGACAGTGAGGATTGAACCCAAGGCCTTTACATTGAACTACATCCCCAGCCTTTTTTATTTACTTATTTATTTATTTTTGGTTTTTTGAGGCAGGGTCTCTCTTTGCAGTTCAGGCTGGCTTTGAATTCACTGCTAACCTGAAACTTGTGGTTATTCTCCTGCTTCAGTCTCCTAAGTGCCAGGGTTACAGGTGTGTGCCACCATGGTCGACCCCCTTTTTATTTTTGATTTTAAGACAGGATCTCACTAAATTGCCAGGTTGCTCAGAATGGCCTTCAATTTATGATCCTTTATGCTTAGCCTCCCAATCTACTGGAATTACCGGCGTGAAACACCACACCTGCCTGGAGACAGTCTTTGTTTTTTTCCTTCAAATAGAATTTTGAGAAAAAGGATAAAGGGGCCCTTTAGGATGTGAGGTGGCAGGCTAGGAGAGGTGTGGTACGTCTCCAGGAGGGATATGGACCTAGCCTGGAGGTCAGGGATGGTTTCCTAGAGGTGTAGGGATCTGAAGTGAATTCTTGGGTAAGCAGGAGTGAGCCTGACCAGAAGAATTCAAGCAGGAAGATTTCTGGGGTACTAAGGTCCCCATCAAGCTCCCCAGGTGAAAGCACCACTTACCAGGCAGGTTTAGGGAAGGACAGCCTGCTTGAGAGGATTGACTGAGGCTAGCAGAGTTGGCCACAGGCAGTATTTGTTGGGGGCCCAGTGAGAGTTCTTACTATAAGCCAAACTTCCTCTTTCCTTCTGAATTGTTCCTTTATCCTTGCCACATTTCTCCCTCTTGGGCAAGCATCTCTGTGACCTTGGACTACCAACCAAGGCTTGTTTGGTCCTCCCTTCACTATACTGCTCCAATTCTTTCTGTCTCCTTCCCAGCTGTTCCACAGTAGAGCAGGGTCCCAGAGTCATAAACAAGGGCACCAAGTTTGCAAAGGCCACTTGTAGGTCTTCTGTATGTGCCAGGGTTCCTCTTGTTTACTTCCTTGTTATCTCCTGTGCTACAGTGTAATAATAACTTGCACCCACCTGAGGTGACAGGCTGTGAGGACAGATTTCTGTACCTGGTTCAGATTATGCTAATTGTGCTTTATAAATTGGATTGGTATGGCCTTTCCTACATTTTCAGAAAACAGGTAGATTTGATTGATTGATTGATTGTTTGAGTTTTCATCTTTTTGAGACAGGGTTTCTCTGTGCAGTTCAGGCTGGCCTTAACTCACTTTGTAGCCCAGGCTGGTCTCAAACTCATGGCAGTCCTGCCTCAGCCTCCCAAGTACTAGGATTACAGGTGTGCGCCACCATGCCTGGCCAGTAGGTAGAATACTGAATTGTGTTTTCTTCTATCTTTAGCCTTGCCGTAAGTTCTGCCAGATGACAGTAAATGCTTACGTGGCAAGCACAGAACAAGACCAACTAGCTAGGTTTCAGGGAGTGTGATCACAGTTGAGATTATTTTGCTGTGTATATACAGTATAATGTCATCTTTTCCACTGGTGTGATTGTTTGTAGCTTGGATGATGAACTAAATTTAACAGCATTTCAGGAAGGAAACCATATCAGGGAGCCGAGAAGTGGGCAGGAAGGACACAGAGAGGAGTCTGGTCCTTGACATGCTCTTTATTCTCTTGTTCTGTTTGAAGATAACTGGAAAAGTGCAAAATGGCTGATCCCTGAAAACCTGGGGTCTGTGGGATCATGCTTAGGCAGAGGGTAGGTGGAAAAGTGGGCCTCAGCAGTCCTTCTGGCAGTAAGGGTAAAGAGTAACTTTGAGCATAAGAGCGAGTAAAGAAAATGTTCTAGTTGTCAGCTTGGTAATGATGTATGACTTTAATGTCCATAGTGTGTAGCTCTTTTGCTGAGGTCAGAATATTGAATACAGCACTGATCTATGGACATTCATCCTTCAGAAAGTAGAAGAGGGAGTGAGGGGAATGGAGAAGTAGAAGTGATGAGGATGTGATAGCTAGAGCAGGAATAGTGGAGCATGATCAGATGAGTTGTGGCAAGGCACCTCTGCTCATCAAGGTGGCAGACATTGTTTCTTTGAGCAGACTTATTCAGTCTCAAATTTACTTTCTAAAGAGTTCTGGAAGTCTTCATTGGTGTTGTGGCTGCTTCAGTATTGTGAATCAATTCCAGACATGTACCTTTTATGGTCATTTTGACTTTAGGGAAGAACCATGAGTCCAGCACAGTGCCAGATCCAATGAGCAAGGACACACTAATATTTTTAGCAAGCCTATCTTTGTGTGTGTGTGTGTGTGTGTGTGTGGCACCAGGGATCGGACTCACAACCTCGCCGCTTAAGCCACTGAGCCAAACTCCTGGCCCTGTTTCTTTTCCGGGGCAGGGTTGCACTATGTAGTTCAGGCCAGCCTTGCTCACGTTGTAGCCCAGGCTGGCCTCAAACTCACAACGCTCCACCTACCTCAGCCTCCCAAGTGCTGGGATTAAAGGCGTGCACCACCACGCCCAGCTATAAAGTTTCTTAAATGACTTATTAAATATGGAGTACAAGCTGGGCATGGTGGTACACACCTGTAATCCCAGCACTTGGGAGGCTGAGAAAGGAGGATCGTTGTGAGTTTGAGGCCAACCCTGGGCTACAAAGTGAGTTCAAGGCCAGCCTAAATTGCATAGTGAAACCCTGTCTCAAAAAGACAAAAAAATATGGAGTTTATGTAAAATAGTGCTACTATTGATAGTAAATGCAGCAGATGTAAAGTATAAACAATAAGATGGCGTGAGGTGTGGTGGTGCACACCTATAATTCCAGCGCTTGGGAGGCTGAAGCAGGAGGATTGCTGCAAGTTTGAGGCCTGCCTGGCATACATAGTGAGTTTCAGGGCAGCCTCACTATATAGCAAGACACTGTCTCAAAAACAAAAAGACAGGTTTGTAGAGTCATATTTAAATAAGGTACTATCCATCAAACCAGAAAAATGGAGGCCACGATTTGTGATTATTTGTTGCTCTCTCTATGTGGTGATAGAAGCGAGCTGTTCACTTAGTGTTCCTGGCAGCATGCTATCTTAGGCAGTAGGATGTGGCAGTACAAGGACCTGACCCACAGACCTTCAATAACTCCTTGAGTCATGTCATCGCAGCTTGGGGACTTTTTCTTGGGCCCTGGTGCTAGGCTCTAGATCATGCCTGTCACCTGATTCATGAACAGGGCTATTTATAATTTCTACTACCTTGTTTCTTCTAGGATTCCAGAGCTCACAGTGTCTGCTATTGACAGGGTCCTGCTTACCTATTCCATTTCCAAAATTATGGTTTGTGCTGGACCAAAGATCACATCTGCCAGCTATGCCTTCAAGTAGAACACCAAAGGGTTCCCCAGTTCCTGCACTGAAACTGCCAAGGCCAGCTGAGAATTTCTAGTGGCAGAAGTGGTAACCTAAGGCTTTCCACTGGAAGTGGGTCTGCACTGTCCCTCTGGGCTTTAGCAGCACCAGTGTGGCTGATCTTGCTGAGACTGGCCACCAGAAGGACACTCTGACCACCTCTCACAGAATTTTTTACTTTTATTTTTTTAGACAGGCTCTTACCACGTAGTTCAGGCTGCCCTTGAATTCATTCCCAGGTTGACCTTGAACTTGTGATTATTCTTTTGCCTCAGCCTCCTGAGTGCTGGGATTGCAGGTGTGTGCCACCATGTGCAGCAGGATTTTTAGAGGTTCTTTTTTTTCTTCCTTTTTTTTAATAATGTTTAATTTTCTATTTGATTATTTATCCCAAGAGTGGTTTTTTTTTTTTTTTTTTTGCGGCACCAGGGATTGAACTCACAACCTCACACCTGCCAGGGCTGGCACTTAAGCCAGTGAGCCAAACTCCCAGCCCTATCCCAAGAGTTCTTTAGAATGGTGTGTTCAGTTTTCTGAAAGATCAGGATTTTGTGTTTCTGTTTTTGTTTTTGTTTTGTTTTGTTTTGTTCGAGAGGTTCTTTTTGTGGATGTGTTTCAGTATATTTTTGTAGGCTGGGTTAAGAGGACTTGGGGGGGGCACCTTTCTGTTAGGTATTACTTGGTTTCATTCTTTTTTGCTACTGCCCATTTAAAGTTTCTGTGAGAGCCGGGCGTGGTGGCGCACGCCTTTAATCCCAGCACTCGGGAGGCTGAGGTAGGAGGAGCGTTGTGAGTTCGAGGCCAGCTTGGGCTACAATGCATGTGCAAGGCCGGCCTGATCTACACAGTGCAACCCTGCCTCAAAAAAAAACCAGGGCCAGGAGTTTGGCTCAGTGACTTAAGTGCCTGTCTATACAGGTGCAAGGTTGTGAGTTCAATCCCTGGTGCCACACAAAAAAAAAAAAAAAAAAAAAAAAAAAACAGGCCAGTAAATCAGATGGCTGTCCTGGAAGCCACTCTGACCAGCACAAGCCAGGACAAAGGATAGGAGCTGCACACATGGAAAGATGAGCTAAAGAAAGCAAACACGTGGTGTTCAGCTAGGAAAGGCCACACAGAGCACTGAGCAGAGAAAATGCAGTAAGAATTGTTAGAAAAAAAGGCCTCATAGGAGGATCAGGTAACTCCCCTAGGAGTCATTGGGTACCAGGCAGGGCTTGGGTGTGGCTCTGCAGGATTTGATCTCATGTAATTTGGGCAAGGACTTTGTAGCTACATAGTAGTCAGAGCCAGACACCCTGGCTGATAGCTTTGCTCTCATGAATAGGGCAGATGTTTTGACTTCTCTGCCTCAGTTTCCCTGTCCGGAATCTCATGGTTGTTTTTTTTTTGTTTTGTTTTTGTTTTTTGTTTTTGCGACACAGGGGATCAAACTTACTTTATGCCTGCCAGACAGGTGCTTAAGCCACAGAGCCAAACTCCTGGCTGTAGTTTTTTGAGGCAGGGTCACACTATGTAGCTTAGATTGGCCTTGCACTCGAGTTGTAGCCTAAGCCAGCCTCAAACTCTGAATGCTTCTCCCATCTCAGCCTCCTGAGTGCTGGGATTAAAGGCGTGCGCCACCATGCCCAGCAATCTCGTGGTTCTGATGCTGGTATGTGTTTTGCTTTGTTTTGTTTTGTTTTTTTGTGGCACCGGGGATCAAACTCACAACCTCATGTCAGTCAGGCAGGCGCATAAACCTGCTGAGCCATACTCCCTGCCCTAGTTTTTTGAGACAGGGTCACACTCTGTAGTTCAGGCCAGCCTTGTGCTCACGTTGTAGCCCAAGCCAGCCTCAGCCTCCCGAGTGCTGGGATTAAAGGCAGCTGGTATGTATCTTGCAGGAGTGTTGTGTTATTTCTTTTTTCTTTTTCTTTCTTTTTTTTTTTTTTTTTGGTGGCACCGGGGATCAAACTCACAACCTCACGCCTGTCAGGCAGGCGCGTAAGCCACTGAGCCAAACTCCAGGCCCTAGTTTTTTGAGACAGGGTCACACTATGTACTTCAGGCCAGCCTTGTGCTCACGTTGTAGCCCAAGCCAGCCTCAAACTCACAGCACTCGGCCTACCTCAGCCTCCCGAGTGCTGGGATTAAAGGCGTGCGCCACCACGCCTGGCTTGTTATATCTGATCTGTCAAGAGGCACTGCTTTGCTAGGGTCACTTAAGCAAGAAGGTTGTGGGGAACAGGGCAAGGCTGGTGAAAGAAGGAGGTGCTGAACAGGCACTGAGACCTTGGCACCTATCAACTCCCTTTTGTTTTTTAAACTGAATAGTATATCAGCTTATTAAAAAAAGATTTTTAGGCAGAAAGAACAGATGAATGGCACACTAAAAGCACAAAGTAGCTAGGCTCCTTATCATCACTAGTGGATACCCCATGGGTGTTGTTCAGACTTGAAACTGCTTATATCTTTCCCCAGGCTCTGACAACTCTGCCAGCCTGTGCCCTCTGTGCCCTACCATCCCCCAGTGCCCAGGCTCCAGGCCTTGTTCCAGGTCACTGGTCTGCCTCCAGCTGCCGTGCTTCTCCAGCTTCCCCCACCCTTCACCCAGCCCTCCCTCCATGCCTGCTCACCCTTAAGCCTTGGATAATTGCTCCTTTTAGAAACTGTTCAGGCCAGGAACTCCCTCTTGGGTGGTCCTGGCACAATCCTTTAATGTAGATGTCATTAGCATTTGTCTCTTCCCTGGACTATGCTTCTTGTGGCTGTTGGGTTCAGAGCCCTCTCGGGGCTGTGTGATAAGCATTGGAGACACTGGGGTCCTTGTCACTGCATCTCAGTGCTGAGATGTTTAGAGTACCAGTCCTGCTAAAGAGAAGGCTTAGGGGACCCTTCCTAATTCCTTTAGTACTTTCTGGTCACTGTTTAGCCAAACCTGGGACAGGACTAGGGGGAGCTGAGTTTGGATTTTTTTTTTGGTGCCAGAGATTTAACTCACAACCTTGCACCTGCCAGGCAGGCGCTTACACCACTGAGCTAAATCCCCGGCCCTATTTTTTGAGACAGGGTCTCACTATACCGTTCAGGCTGACCTTGGACTCACTTTGTAGCCCAAGCTGGTCTCGAACTCACAACGATTCTCCTGCCTCAGCCTCCCGAGTGCTGGGATTAAAGACATGCACCACCATGCCCAGCTATTGAGTTTGGATTTATGAAGATCAAGAAAAAGATGCATTTCAGAGTGAGGAGAACTAACCTGTGCCCTCTCAGGTTTTGAGAAGAAGGGCTGGGGAGGGCTGACAGCAAAGCCATCTGCCTCTTTACCTGTGGTCACTTACTGCCCCTGCAGCCTCTTTAAGTCCTAAGTTCACTAATTCAGTGCCTGTGCTTCCTGCCTAAGAACTGGATGCAATCTTACATGGCTTGCCTGGCCAGTACTTGGACATGTGTAGAACTGGGCCATTTCCTGATAGCTGTGTTCTATTCTGAATGGTCATGCCACGCTATGCAAATTTTAAATACTTAATTAAAACTCCCATTTGTCATTTATTTTTACTTTTAATGCTAGGGATTGAACCCAGGGCCTAACATGCTGTGCATGTGCTCTACCAGTGGGTTACACCCCTAGTCCATCATCTTTTGTTATTTATTTATTTATTTATTAGTCCATCATCCTTTAAAAAGCAGCACAGTGACCAGGCATTGTGGTCCATGCCTATAATTTCAGCACTTGGGAGGCTGAGGTGGGAGGATCACTGTAAGTGAACTCACTATGTAGCCTGAGCTACATAGTGAGTTCAAAACAACTTGGGCTACATAGCAAGACTCTGTCTCAAAAAAATCAAAGAAAGAAAGAGAGACAGACAGACACAGAAGAAGGAAGAAAGGCAAGCAGGCAGCACAGTGTTTAAGGACTAATGGGGTGAGAGGGACAATTGAAAATGTCAGGGCTTATTCATGACACTTGGCTGACCACACTGTCCTAGGCAGAGACACACTGTCATTCTAAGGACGTCTTCTTTGGTGTCTGTTTTTTTCCCATTAATTTATAAAGCACACAGTAAGGAAGGCGGGTGGTGTGTGTTTGTACTGGGGATTGAATGCAGGGCTTCACACTGAACTACATCTCCAGCCCTTTTTTATTTTTTATTTTTATTGGAGACAGTGGCTCACTAAATCACTAAGGTACGCAGGATGATTCAACCTTTTCTCAGTCTCTCAGAGTACTGGGATTCCAGGTATGTGCCACCACACCTGGCTGTACAGGATAAATTATTATGCACATTAGGGAGATGGGTGAGAGGATTGAGCACCTAAAGAACATGTTTGATATTCTTTAGTTATTTGTGACCAAACTTTCTGAGCCTAAGAACTCTGCTCTCATCTGAGCCTTTGAGCATTTATTTATTTTTCTGTTTTTTTGGTACTTGGGTTCAAACACAACCTCGTGCCTATTAGGCAGGCGCTTATGCCACTGAGCTAAATCCCCAGCCCTGTTTTTGAGACAGGGTCTCACTATGCAATTCAGACTGGCCTTGAACTCACTTTGTAGCCCAGGCTGGTCTTGAACTCGCAATGATCCTCCTGCCTCAGCCTCCTGAGTGCTGGGATCACAGGCATGCACCATCATGCCTGGTGCATTTATTTTTGATGGGCTCCCTGCACCTGCCTTCAACTGAACCCTACTATCCACCTTAGAAACCTATTGCTGTCTCACCTCTGTAGATCTGCAGGGCCCTATGCTACCCAGGTTTTCTCCTGTGCCCTTGTTGATGCCAGCTTGGCAGGGAATGGAGACACCTGTCCCTGGGAGGCCCTAGTCTCCTCTCTCTGTCTGTCTGTCTGTCTGTCTCTCTCTCTCTCTCTCCCCGCCCCCACTTTGAGGCAGGTCTCACTGTGTAGTTCTGACTTGCCTGGCATTCACTGTGTATCCAAGGCTAGCCTCTAACCCTCAGTGGTCCTTTTACTTCAGCCTCCTGAATATTGGAATTACAGGAGCCGGGCGTGGTGGCGCACGCCTTTAATCCCAGTACTTGGGAGGCTGAGGTAGGCGGAGCATTGTGAGTTCGGGGCCAGCTTGGGCTACAAGGTGAGCGCAAGGCTGGCCTGAGCTACACAGTGCGACCCTGCCTCAAAAAACCAGGGCCGGGAGTTTGGCTCAGCGGCTTACGTGCCTGTCAGGCAGGCGCGAGGTTGTGAGCTCGATCCCCGGTGCCACAAAAAAAAAAAAAAAAAAAAAAAAAAAAATTGGAATTACAGGCATGGCGGATATGTGCCACCTGCCTGGGCCTCAGTCCCTTCTCTTTGAGAGTCAAGATTTCCTCTGGAAGCCGGGTGTGGTGGCACACACCTGTAATCCCAACACTCAGGAGGCAGAGGTAGGAGGATTGCGGTGAGTTCAGGGCTAGCCTGGAATATGTAGTGAGACCCAGTCTTAAAAAAACAAACAAAAAAGATCTCCTCTGGAGTTGCATCCTGGGGCCAGCAACCTTAAGTTACCAGTAGCAAGACCCTCGACAGACTGTACTCATAGTGTGTGGCCTTGTTCCCCAAAGACCACAGAACAGCTGAGTGTGTGTACAGCTTGTGGATAGGACTCTACCACCCTCTCAGTGGCTTCCCTTCTGAGTGACTGAGCATGGTCCCCAGGGGCTGCAGAGTGTTTCTATTCTGGATGAGGTCAGGCCCTCACAGGGCTAGGGCTCTTCTGTCCTATGCCCACTTTAAGAGCAGTAAATGCATAAATGTATCAGGTTTCCAAAGGCAGGTGTCTTCTGGGTGAGCCTTTCAAAAAGTGATCACAGGCTGGGGGTATAGCTCATTGGCACAGCACCTGCCTGGCCCGTGTCTGCAAGGCTGTGAGTTCGATCCCTGGTACCAAAAACAAAACAAAAGTCACACTGGACAGCTGAGTCAGTGGCAAGGATGACCCCAGAGCTTCTCCAAGGACAGTGCTTCCAATGGTGATCATAAGCTGAGGCACTGGCTTGGGTCTTTATGCCCTAGATTTGTGGTAACAAATGTAGTTTTTCTATGCTTTTCCCAGGTATCAAGTGCTCTGCCAGGAGCTGCGCCACAGCACCATCTAGGGGTGACTTTATAGCAGAGCAGTACCTTTCCTAGGAATTTGAACTGGGGAGAGTCCTCTAGCAAGATCAAGGCTGTCCTGTGAGATCTGGACATGGAAGTAATACTGGTCTCAGGGAGGAACATTGAAATCACTGCAACAGTGTCCTCACAGGCCTAGGAGAGCTACAGCTACGAGCATTGAGTTTCCCATTTGACGAGAAATCCAGGAACCAGGGAAGCAGAGGAGAACTGGGGCTAGGCCTAAATACTATTTCTCTCTTGAGAGTGTACGCAAAGCACCCCTTAGTTTTTGTGTGAATGCATTTAGTATAAGATTTAATGTCTGTGGGTATGGTAGAACATACTTGTAATCTCAGCACTCAGGAGTCTGAGGCAGAAGGATCGCCATGAGTTCAAGGCCAGTCTGGGCTATATAGTGAGTTCAAGGCCAGCCTGAACTACCTAGACCCTGTCAAAGATATAATGTCTTTTTGTGGTTTGGGTTTTGTTTTTTTTATTTTTTTATTTTTATTTTTTTTTTTTTGAGACAGGGTTTCACTGTGTAGTTCAGACTGGCCTTTGAAATCACTTTGTAGCCCAGGCTGGCCTCAAACTCGCAGCAATCCTCCTGCCTCAGCCTCCTTTTGAGATTACAGATGAGTGCCACCATGCCCACCTAAATATATAATGTTTTAACTGTGTTCAGGTGCACAATTCAGTGGCACCATAGGCACTTGCATGGTTGTGCAGCTGGCACTTACAGCCCCCAACAGTGTAGGTTGATCCCAATTCTCCACATCCTTATTGTGTTAGCTATCTCTTGTTCTGTCTGCCTGTCCCCTAGATGTGAAGTGGCAGCATGGGGTTTGTGTTTGTGTTTCCTTATGGCTGGCAGAGGTGAGCCTGCCTCATAGCGAGTTCAAGGCTAGGGTGAACTACATAGTGAGACCCTCTATCAAAATGAAACTGAATAAGGGCTGGGAGTTTGGTTCAACGACTTAAGTGCCTGTCTGGCAGGCACGAGGTTGTGAGTTCAATCCCTAGTGCCACAAAAAAAAAAGAAAGAAAGAAAGAAAGAAAGAAACTGAATAAATAAAAGATTGTTTCACCCTTGACAGTGCTCCAAACACACTCCAGTTGCCAGTTCTTCTGTTTGTTATAACTGTTGGATCTTCTTTGGGGAAATATCAACTCAAGGGCTTGACCATTTCTAATAAGGTTGGTTTTGTATTGTTGAGTTGAAAGCATTCTATAAAGAAGTAGACCCCAATGAGATACATGATTCGGAAATATTTTCTTCTATTCTGTGGATTACCTTTTTCACTCTGTCAATACTGTCCTTCAATGTATGAGAAATAGATTTTGATGTGCAATTAATAGGCCAGACAGAAGGATGGCCCATAAGGAGCCACTAATGCCTGAAGGAGGATGCTGTGTGGTCATCCTGTAGGGTAGATTCTGCACACACACACACACACACACACACACACACACAGAAATACACACTCTTGATATGACATACTTTTCATGTGAGAGTGACACCTGTGTTTAAAAACTACCCTTTTCCAATCCCCCATGGAGCAAGAGGTATTAAAGGCAAGATCTTAGCTGAGCATGGTGGCCCACATCTGTAATCCCAATACTCTGGAAGAGGTGGAAGCAGGAAGATCAAAAGTTTGAACCCAGCTTGGACAATTTAGTGACTAAGTGAGATCCTGTGTCAAAATAAGAGGATTAGGAATGTAGCTCAGTGCGGAGGCCCTGGGTTCAGTACCCAGTAGTACTGCCAAAGGAAAAAAAAAGCAAGACCTTGATATGTTTTTAAGACTTGAGTGGTAATGATGACTGAGTGCTACAGGTTGGCACTTTTGGAAAGGCTCTAATTTTGCCTGTAAGTTAAGTATCCAGTGCTGTCTACTGCCACAGACTTCTCTTGAACCAGTCCTTTCCCATAAAAATGTAAAAACTAACCTTTCAAGATACAGTAAGCCCAGATTCTCTGGAAAATTCTCTAGAGAAGTAGCATTTTAAAAGATTACTTTATCATTAGCTGGGCATGGTAGTGCAGGCCTATAATCCCAACCCATGGGAGGGCTGAGGTAGGAGGATCACTAGTGTGTGAGGAGCCGGGCGTGGTGGCACACACCTTTAATCCCAGTACTCGGGAGGCTGAGGTAGGTGGAGCATCGTGAGTTCAAGGCCGGCTTGGGCAACAACGTGAGTGCAAGGCCGGCCTGAGCTACACAGTGTGACCCTGCCTCAAAAAACTAGGGCCGGGAGTTTGGCTCAGTGGTTTTAGTGCCTGTCTGGCAGGCGTGAGGCTGTGAGTTCAATCCCTGGTGCCGCAAAAAAAAAAAAAAAAAACCAGTGTGAGGTAAGCCTGGGCTACATGGTGAGTTCAAGGCCAGCCTGAACTACATAGTGAGACTCTCTATCAAAATAAAATTAAATTTAAATAAATAAAAGATTGCTTCACCTTTGACAGTGCTCCCGGCACACTCCAGTTGCCAGCTCTGCGGGGGCTGTAGTGAACCTGAGAACTGGGAAATGCATCATCTCTTGAGAGTTCAGCTTCAGAGTCTATACACAGTAGGTCAGAGTGGAGGTTAGCTGTCCTCCTCTTGAAATGCTGGACTCAGAGCCCCAGTAGAGGCTGGAGAGGGTGGCACAGGTAATATGCAGCTGATATCCTGTCTTGATCCCCGTGTTTGCTGTGTACTGGATTGAGGTCTTAAGAATGCCACAGCCTAGGGCATTTAGCACCTTGCTTCCCAGGAGTTCAAATGGGAATAGGGGAAGCTTTTCTCTATTTTGTAGCAGACTGGGGTGAGGAGTTGCTAATGGTCACTTCCCCCATGCTTCCACCCAGGGATCGACTACAAGACAACCACCATCCTGTTGGACGGCCGGCGCGTCAAGCTGGAGCTCTGGTGAGTCAGGGTGATCAGATAGAGACAGAAACCAAATGACAAAGCAGGAACATGCCCAACCTAACTTTCACTTGCAATAGCCATTTAAATATAACCTGTTTAAGTAGAATTGTGCTCCATGATGGGAAAAACAGAAGTGTAGGGCATTTAGTTTTGATAGAGCCCCCTTCCCTTTTTTGCCCATAGAATCTGATTTTCACAGTGCCCACATCCCTTCTCCACAGTCTTTTATGGGCTTCACCTTAAAGACCATATCCCAGAACTTCAAAGTCAAGACATGAATACCCACAGATCTGAGATTGTCCAGATAGTGTCCCAGACTCCTAGGCCTAAGAAAGAGACTCACTCGACCAGGTGATGAAGGCTGGCCCCCTCTGCTGCCTGTCTAGGTGGTATAAAGGTGCTGGTTAGTGTGATCTGTGCATTTGGCACCTTTCTGGCTCAGCCCATCTGTGCCAGTTCTAGCCCCCAGTGTCCCCAGCATGCTCAGGGTGAACTGCACAGTGAAAGAAGGTGGGATGCAAGCCTCATATACAGGGACCACATTTGCACCCTGGAGCGTCCCCTGGCTGTGGTTCCTCCTGACCCTCCCTGTGTGTTTCAGGGACACGTCGGGCCAGGGCAGGTTCTGTACCATCTTCAGGTCCTACTCCAGGGGCGCACAGGTAAGATCAGCATCATTCTTTGTTGTCTTTCAAATGAATTCTCCAGATTGTTTTTGAGTTGCTTTATTCCTTCCCCGGGGTATTTTTAGATCTGAACATCAGATGTCTCCTATTAGCCCATCTATATTTGTAGGATACGTCCTCCTGTGGCCCGCTCTGAGTGTGAGAGCCTCCCCTTATAGGTCACTTGTGCCAGAGGATGCCTAGGTACCCAGTTTGTCAGCTGTCAGTGTTCTCACAGCTGTGGCTACTGGGCTGTCTGCATGGTGCTATGAAATGTGCCCTGAGCCTAGCACAGCCACCACTGTGGCCTTCCCAAGCTGTTGAAATGCATCATGTTTACCAGAGGTGTCGCCCTGTGTCTGCACAGTATCCCTCAGAATTACAAGGCTGCTAGGGGTGCCCAGGACTGAATAACAAATCATGACTCTGCAGGCTAGGGATACTGAAGGTGGGCTCTGAACCAGAGGCCACATCAGATCCTTAGGAGAAGGGTATGGCGGCTGCACAGAGCAGGATGTGGGGTCTTGTCCTGCCTGTGGAGGAGCACTGTCCATGCATGGGTGTGTGTATAGGGTTTGTGCTCTGGTGTGGAGGGCACACTTGTTCTTTGTTCCCTAGGCCCCCCAGCATGCTTTCTGATCTGCTTGTCATACTGAGACTGGAAGGGAGGGAAGTCGTGGACAGACTGCTGTAGACGTGCTGCTGTAGTGAGTGGGGTGTGCCTGGGAGCTCTGGCTCGTGATGCACCCTAGGTTTGTGAAACAGCCAGAGAAACCCTGAGGGTCTGACTCCAATGGGGCAGGGTCCTCAGCTAGGAGCAGTTCTGGGCAGGAAGGGGTAATGCTTAGTCTGGGATCTGGATACTTTCAAAGAAAGGTCACAGGTTCAGATGCATGTTTCGTTACTTCTGGCCTCAGTTGAGTCTCCTTCAGGCAGGACCCTGTGTCTACAGCTGCCCTGCCTGTGTATACAGGCAGAGCCCTAGCCTCCCCTTCCTGCCATTCATAGGCTTCTTAGTATTTCTCCTACTTCAGGAGCCCCAGGGAAAGAAAAACTTGTGTGTGTGGGGGGGACAAATTAAAGTCACTGAAATCTAGAATAACAAAGGCAATCCTG
The DNA here is from genome assembly GCA_004363535.1 of Dasyprocta punctata. Classification (NCBI taxonomy): domain Eukaryota; kingdom Metazoa; phylum Chordata; class Mammalia; order Rodentia; family Dasyproctidae; genus Dasyprocta; species Dasyprocta punctata. The sequence goes on from RJWM01002621.1 coordinate 121,346, forward strand.
GGCAACAAAGACAAGACAGGGGCATCACAATCTCTGACTTAAATTTTTTTTTTTTTTTTTTTCCGGCACCGGAGATTGAACTCACAACCTCGCGCCTGCCAGGGCAGGCGCTTAAGGCACTGAGCCAAACTCCCAGCCCTGGTTTTTTGAGGCAGGGTCGCACTATGTAGCTCAGGCCAGCCTTGCACTCGCGTTGTAGCCCAAGCTGGCCTCGAACCCACAATGCTCCGCCTACCTCAGCCTCCCGAGTGCTGGGATTAAAGGCGTGCGCCACCACGCCCGGCTTCTGACTTAAAATTATACTATAAAGCTACTGTGATTAAAACAATGTGATACTGGCAAAAAAAAAAAGAGCTAAAGATAAGTGGAACAGATTAGAAGATGCAGAAACAATTCCAGACACACTAAGCCATCTTATCTTTGATAAAGGTGTCAAACACATTGACTGGAAGAAAGATAGCCTCTTTAATAAATGGTGCTGGAAAAACTGGCTCCACAAATGCTGAAGATTAAAACTGGACCCATGTCTTTCACCACAGACTAAGCTAAAATCTGAATGGATCAAAGATCTTGATATTAAAACACAAACATTAAATCTGCTGGAAGATAGAGTAGGTAAAATTCTTGAAGACATTGGTGCAGGCAGACTTTATGAACAAAACCCCAATTGCACAGGAACTAACACAAAGCATCAACAGCTGGGATCTCACCCTATCAAAAAGCTTTTGCACAGCAAGAGAAACCATCAACAGTGAAGACACAACCCACAATGCAGGAGAAAATGTTTGCCAGCTGTGGCCGAGGATTTAGCTCAGTGGCACACTGGCAGGCGTAAGGTTGTGAGTTCGATCCCTGGTACCCAAAAAAAAAAAAAAAATGTTTACCAGCTGTACCTCAGACAAAGGATTGCTATCGAGAACATTTAAAGAACTCAAAAAAATCAGTACTCCCAGATTTAAAGACTCAATCCAAAAATGGGCATCTGAGATATGCCCATTTGAGGTACTTCTCAAATGAAGAAATACAAACAGCAAATAAATACGTGAAAAAATGTTCAACAGCACTGGCCATTTCAGAGATGCAAATTAAAACAACATTGAGATTCCACCTCGCCCCAGAATGAATGGCTACTATCGAGAAATCAAGCAATAACAAATGCTGGAGGGTCTGTGGGGAAAAAAGAACCCTTCTCCACTGTTGGTGGGAATGCAGACTGGTGTTCCCACTGTGGAGATCAGTGCGGAGATTCCTCAAAAAACTAGGACTACAGTAGGTCCCATTTGACCCAGCTATTCCCCTTCTGGGTATCTTCCCGAAAGAATTAAAAACATCATACTACAGTGATATATGTGCACCCATGTTTATAGCAGCACAATTTGTGATATCCAAATCTTGGAAACAGCCTAAATGCCCATTGACTGAGGAATGGATAAAAAAGATGTGGTCTTTTTATATGGTGGAGTACTACTCAGCCATAAAGAAGGATAAACTGGAGACTTTTATAGGTAAATGGATGCAACTTGAGACCATACTCATTAGTAAAATAAATAAGACACGTGTAAACATCAAATTGCCTCACTAGTGTGAGAAGCTGAATGAAACAACATGTGTGTGTGTGTGTGTGTGTGTGTATACACATACATACACACACTTGTATATTAAAAAAATTAAAGATACACGAGCGCAAGGCCAGCCTGAGCTACATAGTGCCACCCTGCCTCAAAAAAAAAACTAGGGCTGGGAGTTTGGCTCAGTGGCTTAAGCGCCTGTCTGGCAGGCGTAAAAAACTAAAGATAGTTATACTATTGATTTCTCTGAGTTCACTAAAGAGAAAGATTTGTGCTGGTTTTGTTCAGACAATTGAATGCAGGTGTCTTGTGCTCTGGGCGAATGATTTGGGGATGATGATGCACAGTGTATATACCATTGTTGCCCTTTGTTTGATGTGTTTTGAAATATTTTTTGTTTGTTTTTCTCCTTGAAGTAAAATGATTTTTTTTAAAAAGTCACTGAGGCCAGGCGTGGTGGTGCACGCCTTTAATCCCAGCACTCAGGAGGCTGAGGTAGGCGGAGCATTGTGAGTTCGAGGCCGGCTTGGGCTACAACGCGAGCGCAAGGCTGGCCTGAGCTACATAGTGCGACCCTGCCTCCAAAAACTAGGGCTTGGAGTTTGGCTCAGTGGCTTAAGCGCCTGTCTGGCAGGTGTGAGGCTGTGAGCTTGATCCCCGGTGCCGCAAAAAAAAAAAAAAAAAAAGTCACTGAGGTGGGTGTTGGCAGGATTGGATTAAAATCACTGGAGTGTTGGTGGAGTCAGATGGGAGTCAGTGAGGTAGATATTGGGGCTGAGTTGTAGTCATTGAGGTGGGTGTCCACAGGGCTGGATTGAAGTCATTGAGGTGATTGTAAGGCGTACTTGATTAAGGTCACTGAGGTGGGTGTTGGCCAGGGCTGGGTTGAAGTCACTGGGGTAGATGTTGGTGGGGCTGGATTGAAGCTTGAGGTATTGGCGGGGTTGAGTTGAAGTCACTGAAGTGAGTGCTGGCAGGGTCACTGAGGTGTTGGGAGTGTCAGATGAAGTGGCTGAGGTGTTGGAGAGGTTGATTATGACTATTGTATCCATGGCTTCCTATTTGTGAAGCTTCTCAGGTGTGGCAAGAGGTGAGACAGATGCTACCTGTGAATTCACTCTGCTTCCAGAAAGCATGTTTGACATTTGTCTGTACTCGTGTGGTCAGCATCAACTTTCTGCCATCTCCCCTCTGCTGGGGCAGCACCTGTATTAGAATCCTGTAGAAGGCCTGAGTGCTGCTTTGCCAAGCTCTGTAGCCCACCATGTCCCTCACCTGGGTACTCACAGCAGGTACCTACAGCCCAAAGTCTCGCTGGGATCTCGCTGGAGTTGTTGATCCTCAGATAATCAAGAGACTAACAAGAAGCCCTCAAGGATGTCCTTCACAGTGTTGAGCAGTTGTTACTATCTGTTTTCTGGTACCATAGGTAAGGGTAATTTAAGGGAAAAACCATAGGGCACAACCCCATGCTGCCTCCAGAGGACAGGTCTGTGAGGATCACTGGGGCAAAGATTGCATTCCATAGGCCTTTTTTTTCTATTAAAGAAAGTTCATCTTTTACATCTACAAAAAGATGTTTTATGTCTTCCTTTTGCTTGTCAGCATTTTCTAATTTTTCCGCAGTAAACATGCAGTATGATTAAAATATATAATGTTTAAATTTTTAAAAATTTATTATAGTAAAAGACACATTGAAGTTACCACTTTTTGGTGTGGTTTCTTTTTTGTTTGTTTTATTTTGTTTTTGAGACAGGGTCTTGTTATGTACTTCAGGCTGGCCTTGAACTCACTGTGTAGGCCAGGCTGGCCTTGAACTCTCACTGATCTTCCTGCCTCAGCCTTCTGAGTGCTGGGATTACAGGGGTGCGCCACCATACCCAGCTTTATTTTGTTTTTTTTTTGTTTGTTTGTTTTTTTGTTTTTGTGGCACCGGGGATCGAACTCATAGCCTCACACCTGCCAGACAGGCGCTTAAGCTGCTGAGCCAAACTCCTGGCCCTGGTTTTTTGAGGCAGGGTCGCACTATGTAGCTCAGGCCGGTCTTGCGCTCACGTTGTAGCCCAAGCCAGCCTCGAACTCACAATGCTCCGCCTACCTCGGCCTCCCTAGTGCTGGGATTAAAGGCGTGCGCCACCACGCCCGGCTTATTTTGTTTTTTTTTTTTGAGACAGATTTTCACTATGTAGTTTATCCTTGCCTTGAACTCACTGTGTAACCCAGACTGGCCTTGAGGTAATCCTTTTGTCTCAGCCTCCCAAGTGCTAGGATTACAGGCATGTGCCACCAGGCCCAGCTTCTTGCCACTTTTTTTTTTGTTGTTGTTAAAACAGGGTCTCACTATGCAGTTCAGGCTGTCCTTCAGCTCACTTTTGTAGTCCAGGGTGGTCTTGAATTTGCAACAATTCTTCTGCCTCAGCCTCCTGAGTGCTGGAATTATAGACATGCACCACCATGCATGGCCCTCTGCCACTTTTTTTTTGTACCTGGGATCAAAGTCATGACCTCATGTTTGCCATGCGGGTGCTTATGCCACTGAGCTAAATTCCTAGCCTTAAACTAGTTTTTTGTTTTGTTTTGTTTTGTTTTTGTTTGTTTGTTTTTTGTTTTTTGAGGCACCAGGGTTCGAACTCACAACCTTGTGCCTACCAGACAGGCACTTAAGCCGCTGAGTCAAACTTCCGGCCCTGGTTTTTTTTGAGGCAGGGTCACACTGTGTAGCTCAGGTTGGCCTTGCGCTCGCGTTGTAGCCCAAGCAGGCCTCGAACTCACAACGTTACTCCTACCTCAGCCTCCCGAGTGCTGGGATTAAAGGTGTTTCATGAATGTCTTCATGAGGTATGATCAAAAATATGGTGAGTGCCGCTATCATATGCCACCCAATGAAAAGGCCGGCTTGGGGAAAAAAAAGTTATAGTGTGTCTTGACCCACCTTGTTCACCATATCTAGCAACTTCTGGCTCTTCACCAAAGTCAAAAAGACCATCCAAGGTAAATATTTTTAATTAATTCAGGGCATTAAGGTAGCCAGAACAGCTCAACCAAAGACATAAAAAGAAGCCAGATGTAGCCAGGCATGGTGGAGGACCCCTTTAATCCTAGCACTTGGGAGGCTGAG
>RJWM01002622.1:0-28031 GCA_004363535.1 Dasyprocta punctata
GGAAAAGACTGAGGATAAGACATCCGGAATGGGGGCAGCGACTCAGTGCCATGGTGGAGAGTGGCTGTCTCTGGGTTCAAATCTCAGCTCTGACACTGGCTGTGGGATTCTAGAGGTGGTCTAACTTCTTTGCGCTTCAATTGCCTCCAGTGTCTACCTCAAAGGTTGGTGTGAGGATTAAATAAATTCACAGATAAGTATAACTATTCAGAGTGAGTTCTCAAAGCGGTGCTTATATATATTCTCCCTCCATTTATCTCTCTGTAAAGTACAAGGAACCTGGAAAGCCCTTGGTTATCTCCTCATTCTCTGAGGCCAAAGATGGTACCCCCACTTCCTGGCCCTGCTTATTTGAGGTTTGAAAGCCTCATGAAGGCTTCAGGAGATTTGAATTTCAGGATCACTGCCCCGGGCTGCTCTGCCAAGCAGTGATTGGCTGTGACCAGCACACACGAGCATGTTTGCACGTCAGCAGCTGGAAGCAGTCTACAGGCCTTGCCCTGTGCTGCCCCCTGGCCCTGTCCTTTAGGGAAGGGGCTAGCTATGCCCTGTATCCACGGAGGAGAAAAGGAGGCTAGGAGTGCCGGGCAGGATTCTTTTTTGGGTGTTCAGGCTGGTTGCTGACTGTGACAGAGAGAGATGTGAACTGGCCATAGACTGGTATCAGAAGATTTTCAGCTGAGAGACTTTGGGCTGGAGGCCAAGGGATTCTAGGCCTCCTGCAGGGGATGGTGAGGTGGGGAATTTTGACCTCTCTTGCCTGCTGGTCCTACTTTTCCTTCTGTCAGAAAGTTGAGTGTCAAACACTTGCATTTCATATGCACTTCCCCTTCTTTCCCAGCTAGCTTTGTAAGAACAAGAGTGAGTGACACACTGCCAGTTCTTCAGGGAACACAGGGTCCCCTTGTCCTCCGAGGGAAGGCCTGTCTGCCCAGCTCAGCCCAGCTCCTCCCTGGACAGGAACTCTCCCCGGTACCAGCCCATCCTTCCCAAAGCCATCTCTTCTTGTTCCAGCTTCCCCAGTGTGCCATCACTTTTCCCTCCTCCTCTTCCACTTGTGCCACTCCCTGCTGGCCTCTCTGCTCATCGGCCAGCCTTTCCAAACCCTCTTTCTCTTTAGCCAAGGTCCTGGACCCAGAAGGCCACAGATCTTCCACTGTTACAGGGAAACCATTTAATTTTCATCCCAAATGGGGTGCTTCTGGAAATCAAGAGACAGTGGATGATGGCATCAACCAGGACTATCTATCTGGTCAAAGAAGGCTATGTGGTAAAGCTAAGTGTGTCCCAGCACCAGGTCATTTCATACCCCTAGTCCGTCAGCTCTCTGCTGTCCTTCCTGTTCTCACCAGAGTAACAAAATACAGCATGTGCTTCATCCAGGCCCAGCAGAAGCCTGTCTTCTCTCACCTTCGTGGTGGTGGTGAAAGGCTGCTTATCCTGGCTGACCAGACTGGCTGTACATTTTCAGGAATTTTGCAAGCCAGTTGTTAAATGTAGCTATCACTTTTAAATGACGTGATATGAACTTACCATTAAATATTTTTAAGACAAAGGTAATAAATATTCTAAATTTATTATCATATCACAATTTTCTATGATCTTAGCATTATTTATATCTGTTGTGTCTGCAGAAATACTATCATTGGTTTGCTACTGCTTATCTCTTCTCAGCTCTGTGTTCAAAGACATCAATTGGTAGCTGGAAATTGGCCCGGGTGGGAGTGTTTACACGATTGTACTTTCCGAACACTAAAAATCAAGACGATTTATTGTTTTGTTGATGAGTCTAAAGTTCAGAAATATAAAAAAGAAAATGTTAGTAAATGCACTTTAAATTTAAAAGTGTATTGTAAGTCAGGTACAGTGGTACATACCTATAATCCCAGGATTCTGGATAACTGCAGCAGGAGGATTGTGAGTTCAAGCCTGGCCTGGGCAATTTAGCAATTTAGTGAGACCCTGTCTCAAAAGTAAAAAATAAAGGGGCTAGAGCTAAGTGTGAAGAACCTGGGTTCAATTCCTAATATAGTACTGAAAAAAAAAAGTGTATTATGCCTACAGCCTTTACAGCCTTTAGTGAAAACAAAAGTTTTCTAGCATTTGCGTAGTATTACCTGGTTCACCAAAGAAGCTGATCGTGTCAATGACAAATGACTAAAGTTCCCAATACATACTACTGAAGTCAAAGAGGTTTTGGCTTAATAATTTGTATCAAGGTGATAAGTGGTCTACCAGTTGACCGATAAATTTAATAGAAAAAAGTTATCCAATGAAGTGACAAGTCCATTTGTTAAATCATGGCTGAGTATAGGAGTTGATTAGCCAGGTGTGGTGCACACCTGTTATCCTAGCACTCTGTGAGGCAGGAAGTTCACAAGTTTGAGGCTAGCTTGGGCAACTTAGCAACTTAACAAGACCCAGTCTCTCTCTCCTCCTCCTCGCCCTCCTTTTTTTTTTTTTTTTTTTTTTTTTTTTTTTTTTTTTTTTTTTTTTTTTTTTTTTTTTTGCGGCACCGGGGTTTGAACTCACAACCTCGCGCCTGCCAGGGCAGGCGCTTAAGGCACTGAGCCAAACTCCTGGCCCTGGTTTTTTGAGGCAGGGTCGCACTATGTAGCTCAGGCCAGTCTTGTGCTCGCATTGTAGCCCAAGCCGGCCTCGAACCCACAACGCTCCGCCTACCTCAGCCTCCGGAGTGCTGGGATTAAAGGCGTGCGCCACCACGCCCGGCTTTTTTGTCTTTTTGAGACAGGGTCTCCCTATACAATTCAGGCTGGCCTTGAGTTAAACCTGCCTCAGCGTCCTGGATGCTGGAATTACTGATGTGTTCCTTCATGCTCGGCTTCTGTTTTTTGAGATGGTCTCACTGTGTAGTCCAAGCTGGCCTGGAATTTGCAATGATCCTCCTACCTCAGCTTCCTGAGTGCTGGGATTATGGGTGTGCACCAGCATACCCAGCCCTCAAAAATTGTTTTAAAACCATGGTGGGGGGTGAGATTAGCTCAGGGTGAAGGCTCTGGGTTCAATTCCTAGTACTGAAAAAAAAAAGGTTTGACAAAAGTCAGTGAACAATTTTTGTGAAAATCAGTTAAATCAATTGGCTCTATGGAATTTGTAGTGTAGAATACTGCATATTTAACATTACCTGAAAACTGTGTGTTCCTCACCTTTTATGTCAGGAAAATATGAGAAACATGTATGTGTGTATGTATGCATATGTGTGTATATCCCCTATGAGACAGACCCAATCCCTTCCCCTTCCCTGTTTCAGGGACACTGTAGGCCCTGTGTTTTAGCCTGTTATTTGCTGCTGAAACAAAATACTACTGACTAGGAAATTTGTGGGTTTTTTTTCTTTTGTACCCGGAATTGAACTCATGACCTGACACTTGATAGGCAGGTACTGTGCCACTGAGCTATATATTCCTGGCCCCTGACTATGAAATTTGTAATCAATAGACATTTATTTGACTCACAATTCTGGATGCTGGGAAATCCAAGACCAAAGAACTGCATCTGATGAGGGCTTTCTTGCTGGGCCATAACGTGGTAGATGGTATCACATGGCAAGAAAATGTGGAGAGAGGGAACGAGGGGGCCAAACTTGTTTTTAAAATGAACCACTGTCACGATACTGACATTAATCCATTTACGAGGGTGAAGCCCTATGACCTCAGCATCTCTCATTAGGCTCCACCACCCAACAGTCTCACTGGGGATGAAGTTTCCAACATGTGAACTTTGGGGGACTCACACAAACCTTAGGCTCTTGCTAGTGTAACCTCATGGGGGAGAAGGGATGCCTGACCTGCACAGGGTCTGTAAGTAAAATAGACGTTTAAACTGTAAGCCACTGAGATCACAAGGGTTAGTTATTACCTCAGCACAGCCCCCTCTCTCCTGGCTGGTCTAGTGAGTCATCAAGACATGGAAGGTAGCTTGAGCCAGCAGCTTGGCAGTCAGTGGCAGGGCCAGGCGTGGGCTTCATTTTTCTGGACACACAACTTCCCCCAGGTGTTTCTCCCTTGGACATACTTTTCAGAGATGCAGAGTACAGTGTGAATCCATGGCGGGTTATTTAAGGCCCACATATTTAAGGCCCATCCCAAGATGGTATCTAGCTAGGACCCCATCATGGTGATGCCTCTGAAGGCTGACAGCCTGGTGGGAGGCACACCCACTGAATGTCCTCAGTCATCAGAGGACCAGCCAGTGTAGCTAGTGTCGAGGACTCAGTCTCCCATTGAATGTCATTAGCCTGACCCACAAGCGGCCCACTTGGCCCTGTCATTACCACTTCCCTCTGCTCCTGTCTGGACCAGATCTGGGACTCTCTCAGAGAACCAGCTTTGGAAATGACCCCCTCAGGGCATAGGCCTCTGGTCCCAAAGGCCAAGACAAACATGGAAGGTTCCCTGTTCTCAGCTAAAGAAGCCTTAGCTCAGTTCCACAAACATTAGGTGTGGATTATGAGTCAGGCATGAGGCTATGCAGTGATGTAGCATGATGTAGTACAGCATGTGTAGTGGAGTATACTATGCATAGCAGAAGACTGTAGGGATACTTTTGTGTAATAGGTATAGTATAGGCCTGATACATTGATGCACACCTATAATACCAGCACTCTCGGGGACTGAGGCAGGAACATCACTCTTCGGGCCTACCTTGGGTAACTTAGTGAGATTCTGTTTCAAAATTTTAAAAAAGGGTGAAGGGTACTGGGGACGTAGCTCAGTACAAAGGTCCTGGGTTTAATGCCCCAGTATTAGTGGGGAGGGGGGAAAATAGTCAAGATATAGCATATTAATTGGTATAGTTTTGTTTAGTTTTGTTTTTGTCTTTTTTTCTTCCTCTCCTAAAAGCTTGGCCATCTTCCCTTTCTACAGTTGCACACCTGGATGTTGAAACATAAGGTTGAAGCCACAGAGCCCTGCGTGGGGTGACTTGTGGGATGAGTTGGCACATTCCTGACTCCTAATTACCTGGTGATGACACCGGTCTACCACTTCCTCGGCCCCACCCATTCTCTCTCGGTCAGGAATTGCAACTGTGACTTCTGCTTAACCCCTCTGTAGCACCTTTGTCTTCTGTCTTCATCACTAGCATAGAAACTCAAGAATGGGGCTTTGCTTTGTTTTGATTTTATGTCCTGTATCCCCAGTATGTAGAATGGCACCCAAGTATTTGCTGAATGATTTCAAGATTGCAAGAAGGCCCATCTCTCTTCCTCTGGAGCTCCTGCCTCCCTCAGTACAGTGCTTGATCTGTGACTGGGGAGACTGACAGCCCTCATGCACGCACTTCTCCCTCCCTGCTCTGCAACCCCACAGGGGCTGTGTCCTCATCCTGGAACATATGATGTAGCCTCTTAGTCCCATGAACTCCTGCTTGTCCCTCAGGTCTCACTTTGGTCACCTTCTCTGACCTCTGTCTTGTGGCCCCCAAGTTTCCCCATATTCCATATCTTCACGTACTCGGCTCCTCTACATATTTGTCTTGTCTCCTAGGCTGCAAACTTGAAAAGGATGGAACCTGAGTGTCCTGCTCTGCCACTGTGTTCTCAGCTGCCAGGAAAGCAGGAAAGCATGTACCAGTGCTCAAAGTTGAGTGAATACTTGAAGGCCTGAAGTGTGGCCTGGCCCCTGCCTAGTTGAGGGTCCCACTCGTCATCTCCCTGAAAGCATCAAAGTCAGAATCAAGAAAGGGGCCCCAGTCTATTGCCCACCTCTCCAAGCCAACTATCTTCTTTCTAAACTATTAGAGTAACAGAGTGTTCACAGAATTATTCAATTTTAGAGCTATTTCTCGAATATCTACCATGTTGCCAGATGCCACGTTAGGTGCTAGAGATGCAAGGATGAGTGTAACAGGGTCCCTACTCAAGGCTATTACAGTCTAGCACCCTTTCTGTACCTGAGGATGCTTCTCAATCTTGCACCTTGGAAGAGGGGGGTCTACCTTCTGTTTGCTGGTCCTATACATCAGAATCGCACCAGAACTTGTTAAAATTCCTACCCTAGGTTCCACCTCCCAAGTTTCTGATTCATTAGGTCTGAGAGAGTCTGGTTATTTCCATCTCTTAACGAATTCCCTGATGATATTTATTCTGCCTGTCAGGAGCTTATACTATGAGACCCACTGCCTAGACTGTACACGTTTCATAAGTTTACATATCTATGCACTCATTTAACCTTCTCAGTCGTGCCCCTGGCTAAATGCACACACACTGGGGGCAATTGTGACCACACCAGGATATGAGGTCTCCCTATTGAATGCTTCCCTCTCAGAGGTACCAGATGGCCTGCAAGCTGTTTCCAGCATCACCAGAGTTCTGGGAGTGTTGTCCAGCTGGAGGAATCTGTAGAGAACTGAAGATGTTCCTAGAAGGTAAGAGGGCAGAGTCTGTCTTGTGCTTCTGGAAGCAAAACAGGGTTGGGGCAGGATGGGCTGAGAAAGTACAACTTAGGAGCAGACAAGGAGCAAGTGACACTCTGCTACAAGGGAAGGTGCTTCTGTCCTGGGAGGGCCTCTTGCTCTATGGTGGGTGGATTTGGAAGTGTCTCGAAGGCTCCGGCTGAAGATATCATGCCTGCATGAGGTCAGCATGGTCTTCATTCAGTCCCAGGCTGCCTCTTCTACCCAGAATGAGCTGTGTGTGTCTAAGGCCCAGCGCCTGCTAGCCCAGCACCTCAGGCAAACACTTCCTCCCTGCCAGCCCTGAAGGCCCAGGGACTCTGGCCGGACAATCCCCCAGTGTTCAGGCTGGGTGGACCGGAGACGAGGTTTAGGAGGGAGGTGCAGGGAGAGGCCACCTCTGGGAAGAGCTGTGTCCTCCATGGGCAAGGAAAGGAGACGTGGAGGTGTGAGCTCATATGGACGCCTTCTTCCGATATGTGTTTCCTAGCAGGAAGCCAGCTGCTGCCAGCCCCAGAGAAGGAAAATAAACTCTGGACACATATTTTTAGAAAGTGGACAAACCCTGTTCCTCAGTACGCAGTGGAATTGAAATCTAAAACCGGTTTATTGTGTCTCTAAGCAGGAAGCCAGTGCCCACCGGCTGCATGCAGAAAGGGGACGTCCGTGGGCTGCCAGAGCTCTCTGTCCGGCTGCAGCTACCACTCTGCCTGCTGGTTCCCAGAGCTCTATGGGAATGCTGTTGACAATAGTGATAATGCAGGTGTAAAGTGGGCATGCGCTAGACCCCAACATGTGAGATTCCTTTTAGATGTTATATGTCTCTGTGAGGTAAGCACATTCACTCCACTCTTTCAAATCAAGAGGCTGAGACAGGGTGAGTCTCACAGCACACAGTTGCAGGATGGGGTATTCAAACTCAGGTAGGGATGATGACAAAGCCTGTTCTATACAAACCATGGCAGATCACAGTATTGGAAGGGTCACACTGGCCACAGGACAATTCCTCTTCTAGAGTATTGGCATGACCTCTTTGCTGGGTATTTTGTTTCTAATTTTTAATTTTGAGACAGGATCTTGCTAAGTTGCCCAGGCTAGCCTCGAACTTGTGATTATCTTGCCTCAGCCTCTGGAGTGGGTGGGATTACATGTAAGAAGCACCACCTTGTGTAATGGTAACCTGAAGTTATCTAACATGTAGCCCTTTGTACCTTTCAGATCCTCTCCATTCTTTTGTTTCAATGTATCCAGTCATCTCTTTCATGCAATTCTTTGCTCCTCATAAATTGTGGTAGGTTTTCATGGGGAATCTAAAATCTTGTAAAACACCTAGAACAAAATGTAACTTTGAAATCCTGTGGACCTGAGTTTTAGAAAGAGTCACTTGGAATCAAGACTGTATGAGGTAGATGACTGAGATGAGAAAATAATTGAATTTAAAAGGAAGAATCGAAGCTGGGTGTGGTGGCATATGCTAGTAATCCCAACAGATGGATGCTAAAGCAGAAGGGTTACAAGTTTGAGGCCAGCTTGGGATATATAGGGAGACCATGTCTCGCATAAAGAAATGGGAAAAAATGAGGTTTATTTTTGTTTTTGTTTTTGTTTTGTTTTGTTTTCCCTAGTCTGGCCTAAACTGGCATAAAGGTAGTCATTCCCAGAAGAAATTTACAAAAAATAACTTAAACGATAACAGTATTACATGAAGTATGGCCCCTCCCAAGACAAGGACACACTATTCTTTGGGAGCAGCCATATCTCTACAGAATGAAGTAAAAAAATGTCAGCAATACCACTCACATGTATTGGCAGAATTGTAATAATGTATGACAAGATAGGAGTCTGGCTACCAGTTTGCACTGCATTTCTGTCACAGTGGGGATGGGGCTAGAACTCACAATGGTGAAGTAACTTCCTCACCTCAGCTTCCTCCTTGCGCCCAGTGGCCCTGTGTGGAGGCCCAGGCTGAGGCAGGCTACCGGTTGGAGCCAGGTCTGTAGACTTTCTGCTGATGCCTGGTTGCCTTTCCAGTAACAGCCAGGACTTCAAAGATCTGCCAAGGAGCAGACTGGGCAAGCCCTGAGAACCCAGCTAGCTGCAGTGTGCAGTGTGCGTAAGAGCCCTGATGTGGGGGTGGTGGAAACTGGCAATTCCAGGTCCAAACAACCAAGTCCTGAGGGAAGGGAGAGAAACGGAGCCAAAGGACCTGCCTTGAACTGATGCCCCCAGGCAGAGGTCCAGGGCTCCAGACCCCCCTGGTTCTGGCCCCAGCTACTAGCCTGCTCCATCCTGGCACACCCAGGCCTCCCTTACTCAAAGTGGCCACCCCGCCCTGCTTTCTGCAGGGCTCTTCACCAGGTCTGGCTTCCAGATGACACAGTCTTCATCTTTGTTCCTTCTCGTCCCTGTAGCCAAGACCCTGGTCCCTAGTAGTAGAAATAGAACTACAAATCAGGGATGAGCCCTGGAGAGAACAGGAAGCGACTGAGGCAGGAAAAGCTCTGTAGAAGAGAAACAAGATGGCAAAACACACTTCTCTGGATACCAGTTTAGAGTTCTGCACATTTAGGAGAGAAGGCTGGAAGGCAACAGCTGTGGCACAGGTCGGGCAGGAAGTCGGCAGCACAGGCCACCGGAACAGGGAAAACGGTGGCCCCAACAAGATCCCGATGAAGAGCCTATCAGTGAGTGGCCACGGCAGGTAGTCACAGAATAAAGGAGATAATATTTGGCATCACTCAATGTCTGCCATGTAGAAAGTCAGGAGGGTTTGCTGAAAGAATGAACATCGTCAAATTAATGTTTCAAAAGTTTTAAAGCCTCTAATTCCAGCACACTAGGGTCGAAAGTTTGAGCCCAGTATGGGCAACTTAGTGACTTAGTGAGACCGTGTCTAAGAATAAAAAAGGATGAAGGTGGGGTGTAGCTCAGGGTGAAAGACCCTAGATTCAATCGTAAGGCGAGAGAGAGAGAGAGAGAGAAAGAGAGAGAGAGAGAGAAAGGGGGAGAGAGAGAAAGGGGGGAGAGAGAGAGAGAGAGAAAGAGAGACAGAGAAAGAGACTGATTGCCAGAGAGGCCAGTTGAAAGGAACTCCACATTGTAACTTGCTGTCCCAGTAACCTGGAAACGATGTTCATTGTACGAGGACTTGTGTCATTTCACAAAGGCCAGAGAGACCATCTATAATAACAATCACAGGCCTCTTACCATGTCATGACACTCAAAGGCAGTGCACTCACATAAGAAACAATGGGACGGCCACACAGAATCAGAAGTGCCCAGGACTGAAATCAGACCCGTCACCTGAAGAGAGTACATGTACATGGACAAGTATGCACAGAGGCACATGCGCACGTGCACACACACACACACACACACACACACACACACACACATGCCTGCCTGGCACATGGATTCCTTGTTCATTCTGCCCCACCCCTAAAAGGTATTTCCAGAATTTATGTTACTAGCCTTGGCAGCTAGCACAAATACTCTGAGGTTGAAGTTTATGAAGTGTGACCCGTTTGTCAGTGACAAAGTTCCATTAGCCTCAGCTTCTAAATGTGGGTCTTTACCTCCAGGTAGGGGGGGATAGTCACAGCCACTGCCTTGACTACAGGAAGAGGAATGAAATAGAGGGGATGTAACCCCAAGCCGAGAAGTAGAAGGCCTGTGCTCAGTCCTCCAGCACCCAGAAGAGAGGCCCAAGGCCCTTGACAAATCCTCCCTGAACCTCGAATATCAAGTTCAGTCAGGAAGTGACTGGCTTCGAGAATCTCAAGGCAGGCTGGCCATGGTGGCTCATGCCTGTAATCCCAGCATTTGGGAGGCAGGGGGAGGGGGATTGCTGGGAGTTGGCTAGTCTAGGCTACATACTGAGTTCAAGGCCAGCGTGGACTACAGAGTGAGACCCCGTCCCCCAAAAAACAAAACAAACAAAAGAGAGAATCTTAAGGAAGCTTTGAGGTTCAAGAAAACCAGCATTAAACTCAACCAAGGAGGTAGGTGAGAATCTCTAGCTCTAGACTGCCTTGTTCTTCATGCAAGCACCCAAAGTGGAAGGTCCCATGGGGACCCAGGACAGACGTGACCAGGGGACTGTGAAGAAATTCAGGAGGTGGCCAGCATCACTGGATGCAGGGTGCTGCTTCCCCTCTGGCTCCTCAGGGCTCTCCTCCCCTGGGCTGGAGAACACAGATGGGGCAGGCCAGGCCACTGGGCTCCTTTGGCCTTTGATGGAATTTATTATCTGCCCTGTTTTGAGATAGTTTGAAGGATGAGAACCCAGCCTGAAAAGGAAATCTCTTGGCTTCTGGGGGTGTCATGGCTCCTTACCCACTCCTGGGACAATAACGAGAGGAGCAGTAGAAATTGCTGTGACTAGGGTGATTAGCATTTATGAAATTTAATGAATTTGGAATGTACACGGCAGTTTTGCTGTATTTTGGTAAATAACAAGACTTTGTGGAAAAGCTGACCATTTCCATGCTGCAGTGTTGGGCTGCCTCAGGCTTCTCTTCTGCAGAGGCCAGATTCCAACCCGTGTGCTTTCACTCCTCAGAAAGCTGGTGACTCCGGAGGACAAGGGGAGAGGACCTTGGGGTGGGTAGCAGGCCAATGGGTGAACAGAGTTCTGGCCACGTCTCCATTTCAAATTCAACTAAAAAGAGTTCCAATTTTCCCAGGATTGGCGGCTTACAGTTCGGTCCTCTTTTCTCAGATATTTGAAAGCTGGGCTTGTCCAACTAGATTAGAAAAGGATATGAGCACTTGTTCCCCATTATTTTAAAACAGGGAAAAAAGCTTTGTTGTGAAAAGACACAAAACCTGTTTGGTAACTTGTCATTTCAGTGAGAACATCAACCTCTCACAGGTTAACATTCCCCTGAACTCCTCCCCTTCCTCCATCTGGCAGCCCTGGCTGGGGACCACGGCAGAAGACAAGGAAAACAGGAGAACAAGCTTCCTGCTTATGCAAAGAACACGATTACTGGGTGAGTTTAAGAAACCAAAGGAGCAATTTAGGGGCAAAAGAATTTATTGATCTTGCCATGTCACAGGGATAGAATACACCCAAAGAGAAACAATGCTCCCATTTTGCCTATTATTTAGAAAACATCAGCAGCACAGAGGATACACATTTCTGATAAAACTTGTCATATTTATCTTATTTCTCTGTCTTAAGGAATGGATCTTATTTTTGTAGTACTGGGCATTAAACCCAGGGCCTTCAGTCCTAACATCCTTAGCCCTTCTTAAGTTTCTGAGACAGGGTAAGTAGCCCAAGTTGGGCTCAAACTTGCAATCTGCTTACCTCGGCCTTTGAGTGTTGGAATTACAGACACACACCACCATATCTGGCTAAGAACTGATTTCTTAGATCGCCTATATTAAAAAAAAAAAAATCACTACTGAATTCTCTGAAAGGTCAAATCCCCACAGTCAGAGCTGAAGGGGTTAAAAAGAATTAACTACTGATTTCCTCCCTGCCTGGCAGCTGGACCCAGGGTCTCATGCAGATGGGTTAGAACTCTACCAGTGAACTACATTCCCAGACCCTGATTTTTTTTTTTTTAATAAGAAGGTCAATGCTAAGTGCTTCACAGGCCTCATTTATCAATTTCATTACGCTTTTCATGAAAGCTAGTTCTAAATGGGGAAATCCTACTGTGGGAACTACTCACTAGATTTGAGCAAAGAATCCTACATACTTTAAGTCAGCTTGCACAGTCCGAGAGGGGGAAAGAACAGGAACACAGCTCAGCACCGAGCCCTGGCTACTGCCTCCCTCAGTGGCTCTGCCTCGGGTCAAGATGCACAGAGCAAAGGGCTCTGTGGTTAAACACTGTGGACAGCAGTTCCCTCAAAATTCCTGGTGGGTGGCACCCTCAAATCTCTCTCTTTCCTGTGCCTTTTCAAACAGCATTATAGAAGAATGTGCACTTCAGCAGGGATGAACAAAGAAAAAAGATTTCTGTCAATTTTGTGAAGATAAGTATGCACACTGGGAACCAAATGTCAAAAGATGATGAGGGGGAGAGGACTGGTGTGAATTCTCTCATTTTAGTACTTGCAAAGTAGTGCTGTTTGCTTGTTAAGATTCTGGTTTGGACATCTGTACACCTTCATAAAAGTAATGGAAATTTTTTTTCTGGTTTTTAAACATTAAAAAAGCTTTATAAACATAGAGAATGACTTACAGCTATCACTTTAAAAAAAACTGGGCATTTCAGATTCGTTTTCCTTTTCATTATAATCTTGCTTTGAAATATGGTCCTTCAAATTACCTTGAACCAGGTGGCCTTTATGAATGTAATACCACATAGTTGTGGCATGAAAACTAATGCGTCTTGGTAAACTAGATTTTCTGTTAACATGTTATATATATATACAGGTTAGGTCACTAGCAACTGCCCTTTGAAGCTCTTAGAAAACACAGGTCTTTGATCACAAAGGTTATGTGCATAAGAAATTACTTGAGTAACAATCAGTATAATTATGAATAAATAGAAATTATGAATAAATAGAAAAGATAACCATTTAAAAGAAAATAATTGAAGATACATGTCAAAATCAAAATTGCTTATATGTAAGATAAAACTAACTGTTTCAAAAATGTCACTATAAGAACAAATATACTAACATACAGTCAAGTTTACGTATCATAATAAAATCATAGGGTAAGATAAAAATAACCCTCATATAAAGGATATTTAAAATATTACCTCTACCAAGACCTTCAATTATTAAACACTGTATACGGCATCTCACTTTGTAAAAAGGAAACTCGTGAATCCTTTAAACAAATCCAACATAAACTGGAATAAGAAGATCAAAGCACCTATTTAAGATCATTAAGAATCTTTGAGATTATTTCATGAAAACATGAACTGGATGAGACACTAAATACTGTGGTTCTAAGGAAAAAAAAAGAAACCATAATCATTTCTTTTGTGTAACTTATAAGGCAAGTGGAATACTATGAAAAAATGCCCTTCACAGTACATTTTAAAGTTTGAATTTTAGTACACTCAACAGGAAAGAAACAGGCTGTTATGGTGCTGGCAGGGACATACAAACAGAAGTGTGTGACTGCTCAGGGTAGTCCTTCCACATCTATTTTTAGAGGTTTAAGACTCCAGACTTAAAATAGTTTTGATGATAATGCTTGTGGCCACAACTCAGCATGTAGGACACAGTCTGGGAGACAAACCAGTTCTCTTCATGCTTTTCACCTAGTTCACTGTTTTCTCCCTTCTAAATTAATCCTGAGATGTCGCTCATGAAGTAAAATCAGTAAGGGATCTTTTGAGAACTTTTGTTTCCTAGTTACCTTGGAATATACAAAACCCAAGTTAGGTGATAACTAAAAAAAGATCAGTTTTAAAAATATTCTTCATTAAAAAAAAGGAAAAAAACCTGGCTTATTTGGAATTGGGGAGTATTACTTTAATTGCGAACAAAATACACTGTTGAGGGCAAACAATGTTTGCACACATACATATGGCCTTAAAAGACTTACTAGGAAGTAATTTCTTGTGTTATCCATCACAATGCTGAGATGACCGTACCTATCAAGAGAATAGGAAGTGCTCATATCCTGTAGTTATTTAATAGGGTTTTCAGATGTTTGTATGTATGTAATAACATGCACCAAACACACAATACCTCTGTATATGTTAACACATTATGTACATATATACACACTGGAAAACAGATTTTGCAATCTGATGACAATTGCTTTCTCAAAATTATCACTTTTCCTCAACTCAATCTTTCTACTTTACTCTCATAATTCAAAATTACAGTAAATGATACTTTAAAGGTTTCAATTTTTCAATTAAAATACTGAGCAAACCAAATTATATCAAGAAACAAAAGCACATGTAGGTGCAAAGTACCATCTTTCAGCCTTCAAAAACAAAAAGCCAAAAAATGTATCATGACACTATAAAAACTTAACAAGTATTTCTTTTTTTACTTCTGTAGAAAACAAGGGGGAAAATCCTGAGTACAAGAGATCTAAGATGGCTTTCGTGTACGTACTTGGGATAGAAGTCAGAGCAAAGGCTCAAGAATGACCATCAGGTCACTCTCCCTCTTCCTAAATCTAACAACATACAGCATTAACAAACTGTGGAAGCAAACAGGTGTTAAAGGTTATTCTCTCTCTCAGACCTTGCAGAAAGATGGTAAGATACGGTGTGGTTTCTTTCACAGAAGGGGATCTGCTCAGTTGTGGGATTCCGAATGCCAGCCACTGGGCTCTTTCCTGCATTGGGCATAGCATTTGGGATGAAGGTTTGTGCATTTTATACCAACCAGCTCCTGGATTTTACAGTATGAGACAACCCTATACCAACAATAGTGTTTCGTTTCATCCTCTCTTTAGGGAGGGGAAAACCAGGTATATTTCAGTCATTCTGCCAGCCAACAGCTTCTTGGGACACAGTCCCCATCACAAGTTTTCCTTCAGTAGCCCGAGCTTACGGAGGGCCTCCCGCCGGGCTTCCTCTGTGGAGCCACGGCCGGAGAACTGCACAGTGATGCCCTGGGGTCTGAAGCCCACTGCTCTGGGGAGAGAGCCCCCCCGCCTCCTGGTGTCCTGGCTATAGTCTGGTCGCTGGGACTCATAGATGCTCCTGCTGGCATTCTGGCGTGCCAATTTGCTGGCAAGATTGGGGTCTGGGCGGAAGGTGATGGTCTTTCCAGTGGACATGAAGGGGCTAGGCTCACTTCTGAGGACCTCATGGATGCTCTGGAAGCCATTGGCCAGCGCCGGGGGCTGTTCCGTCTGCACACCTCTAGACTGCTGACCACTGGACAAGCCTGCTGCTTGGAGGCCTGTGGCCTCAGTGACCAGTCCTAGGGTGCTCTGGGAATGTGCTATCTGATCTGGAGAGGCACTCCTCTGCTCTGGGAGGTCACTCTTCTGTGACCGGTCTTCTGTGTCTCCTGAAGTGAGGAAGGAGACACCATTGATGTTTGCCAGGACCTGGGCTTTCCGCTCTTGCACGTTGACAGCTGCCTTTGAGATGGTCTTATTGAATTCCTTTCCTGAGCTGTTGGTCACACTGATGTTGCTGGGGAAGCGGTGAATCTTGGGTGGGGGCTGTGCTGTATGTCTGTGCCATAGGATGTGGTCCCCATTCCGAGAGGGTAGAGAAGCCAGTATCTTCCAATCTCCTGGCCTGCCTTCTTTGGAGGGGGATGTGGGGGAACGGGCTTCATTTCCTGCCAACTTCTCAGAAATTTTCTGAGCAATCACAAGAGGAGTGGGAACAGAGCGCAGGAGCTTTGGGTGCTCTGCTGGAGGAGGCGGTAATAGCTCCTTCCTGGGATGGACTGGGGCACCAGACGGGGACAGTGGAGGCAGAGAAATGGTCTCCGGTACTGTGGAGCCTGATGGTGGGGACTTCTCAGCATTTTGTTTCCTGTCTTCAAGGATGGGATCATCCTCTGTCCCAACAGGTCCAGCCTCTGAAGAGAGGGAGAGATCTCATAAGCTTTCCATCTTATATGAAAATAAATGTGTTACCTTCCTGTTCATGGAATTTAAGAGAATCTCCAAGGGACATACTACCAACTTCCACAGCACCTCCTGTAAGCAAATTGTTCCCATCCCTGCTCCCTGGGCTAGTGAGTGGAAAAGGAAGTCTATTACTTTCAGGAACACACAGCAACCAGATCTATGACTGTTAAAGCCGTGAAAACAGAAATGGACAGCATGTAGGTTGCAGCCCATAAAGATGCACTTCTGAGGCTCCATCATCTTAAGAAAGATGTATGGCAGGAAGCAAACAATTACTGCCTTATCAGGGGACTTTACACAGGGGACATCAAGAAAAGAAAGTTGTGCAGCACATACCACAATCCCAACAGTTGTTTCTAGAGGAAGGCCACAGGCCTGGGCTACTTTCCTCTACGACTCAGCAATGCTCCCTGACGACCCCGCATGGCATTCACCAGCCTGCCTTAGAGCCTTCACTGTCCTCACCCACCCAGCACAGATTACTGACACTTCTCTGCACCCATCTCCTGCTACAAAGCTGTAAATATGCCATGTCTTTTTACTTTTGTACCTTTAGATTCTCATACAATACCCGCCACTGAGCAGGTCTCTATGAAAATGGTATGTGAAAATTACAGGACGCCTGTGACATATTTTCAAGAAGTGTTCTCCTTGGCACAATTAAATGATCTTGTATTTTCAAAAGATCTGCGGGTTCAAATTACTTTTTAAGAATGCTATTTCCAAGTAAAAGTGTAATAAAAAAACCAAATTCATATTGCCTCTTCTCTGGCTACAAACCAAGCTCCATTTTATATGGAACCTATAACTACAGGATGTGAAGTTCTGAATAATAACACATTAAATATTACTGTAAGACACACACACACACATATTTCTGGAGGTTTATGACAAATGGCAATATTTTACAGTTACCAGAGTAAAAATGTTTCCCTCAAATTAGGCATGGTGGTGCATACCCATAATCCTACTACTCTGAGAGGTTAAAACAGGAGAACTGCAAGTACGAGCCCAGTGTGGGTAACTTAGCAACTTAGTGAGACCCTGCCTCAAAATAAAAAATGGAAAAAGGATACAGTTCAGTGCAAAGATCCTGGGTTCAATCCCTTGTACAGCAGTATCTCAGCTCACAAACTTAATTCTTTTCACAATTCTGGTTACCAACCAAATCGGTCGGGAACCAAATCAAATTATTAGGTTCAGTGTTGACCTTATGGGGAAATTTGATGCTGTTTGAGATCAATTTGATTTGCAAGCAGAATTGTGGAAACAACCAAGTTTGTAAACTGAGGAACCAATGAACTGCAAAAAAAAAAAAAAAAAGGTTTCCTTCTTATTTTTCCTTATCATTTAATTCCTATGCCGTTGCCCACTTTTTTTTTTCCAACATTCTTTCTAATCAGGAAAAGAAAATTGGAAAGAATTTCTCCCTGTCCACTTCCCTGAATTTCTATCACAGGAGTCAGTGGACAGAAGCTTATCTATCCTCTGATGCCACTCAGAGCCAAGTGAAATGTACAAAGTAGATGCTGACCTGAATTTCTGTTCTGATCTTTTGAACCAACTGATTTTCAGTTCAAATGCCTCCACACTGGAAAATAATGTGGCAGAACTGGTGTATAATTTTGCACTGAAATACAAAAGTGCCTTTTATGTTTTCTTTGAACAACAGAATTGTTACCTGAAAGTCACTTCTAATTTTCTTTTCACACACACATATAAATATACAAAATCTATTTATAGGCTCAGATGTTCTCATTCTGTGTCCTAGTCCTTTAGAAATCCCCTTGCTAACAATCAAGTGACCAAAGGGGTTGTTTTCTCTATGCAAGCATAGGCGCTGCCAACAGCTGCCCTGTTGGCAAACACAGGAGGACGCAGTAGAAAGAGCCTCTGTGTCCCGGACACACCAGCATACCAAGTCACAGGTCCAGCACCTGTGCTTCACCCCCTCACCTGCTATCTGAGACAGGTCTGGAAGGCAGCCCACTTCCCCAGCTGCAGGTCCAGGCTGCACTAAATCGATGACATCTTCAGGCTCAGAGTGACTGCATGGGCTGTCCTCCAGAGACTGTGGAGACTGGCAGTGAATGCCACTGTCACACAGGACTGGCTCTTCCAAATCATCTTCCAGGGAATCCAGAGTCTCTTCAAAGAACAAGATGACATCTTTTTCCTCATGTGTGAGGTACTTGAGGCTTTCATCATCCTGTAAGATAGGTTTGGGGTTGGGAATTGAGGAGATAAACAGTGGTGTCACTGAAGAGCAAGGTGCAGAGAAGTAGGGGTCAGTATCTAGCCATCTAGCCCAAATCAGAAATCACTGCACTCTGGGTGTTCCCTGACATTTGCATCACCCCACTGACAAGCTGCATGCACAGTCCTCACCATTTTACCTGCATGGACAAAAATACTATCAAAAAGGTGTAAAAGACACAGGGTCTTAGACCCTATTGTATGCTCTAGCTTGTTCCTAGTGAGTCAACACAATAGAGCGACACTCCTTCAGTAGCTCTTTGGGAAAGCTGCTTTCAACTCACTGCTGTCAGGCACACTTCTTTTTTTTCATATTAAGAAGTGGAAACTTCCAATTAAAGACAAGTTGACTGAACTCACGTTTATTTTCCCTCTCTCCAGAAACCCGACTAAGACAGTAAAGGGAATTATTTATTTATCTTAATAGACATAAATCACAAGGACAAAAGTAACAAGAAAAGAGATGATACCAACAAAATAAGGGAAGTTGAAAAGCAGAAGGACAGGTAGTAATGAACTAAGAAGATCCAAGAAAGGTGAATTTTCAGTGAGTAGCTGGGAGAGCCAATGACCCTCCTGCTGTGCACCGTGCCCTGGAGCTCAGGCACTGGTGTGCTGAGAACTTCCTGAACCAAGCCCTTCCAGAAATGTAAACCTGAGGCTGAAAAGAGCAGAGCTTGTTGAAAGTCTCTTTCAGAAGGAATTAGACTGCTGCAGCAGAAAATGAGGGGCTCATTCTTAAAAAAGGTAAAAGAAAAATCTTTCAAATATGGGCCGTGAAGCACAGTGAATGATGTCAGGAACCATACTGAAAATGGGAAGAGTAAATAAAGCCAAACTGACTCCAAGTAGCAGAGGGCAGTGAACCTTTTAAGGGAATCTGAAAGGTCCAAGAGCCTAGAGACTTCCCAAGGTAACAGCTCAACACCACACTCTACAAGTGAGTACCAGTCAAGTCCCAGGGTAGAAATTTTCATCAGTTTCTTAAGTGTCCTACTTTTCCACACACGAGGTATCCAAACAATAAAGAGGACATTTTGACACCAGTACTTAGCCATGGATTGGTGTGTCCTTGGGCTAGAGAGCAGGACACCTGGCTTCTAAACTGGAACCTTCCTTGTGGAAACAAAAGAGCAGGGATCACTCAGCGCAGAAGCTGCAGCAGGTTTAAAAATGGGTGATGTTGAGAAAGGCAAGATTTTTGTACAGAAATGTGCCCAGTGCCACACTGTTAAGAAGGGAAGCAAGCACAAGACCAGGCCAAACCTCCATGGGTCTGTTTGGGAGGAAGACAGGTCAGGATGCTGGAGTCTCTTACACAGATGCCAACAAGAACAAAGGCATCACCTGGGAAGAGGATACACTGATGGGAGTATTTGGAGAATCCCAAGAAATACATCCCTGGAACAAAAATGATCTTTGCTGGCATCAAGAAGGGCAAAAGGGCGGACTTAACAGCTTACCTCAAAAAGGCTACTAATGAGTAATAGTCACTGCTTTATTTATTACAGAACAGAAATGTCTTGTGGCTTTTTTATGTGGACCATAATTTAAGATTTCATATACCAGAATTCAGATCATGAGTGGCTGGCAGAATATTTTTGCTGGACAGGCCTAAGTAAAATTGGCTTGCAGTTAAATGGATATATTTTTTAAAGTTTTTATAGTAATTCCAGTTCAGTAAATACCATTACTGTTTTCCCTTTCTAAATATATGGTTGGACTTGATTAGGAATGTTTCACTTTTCACAAAGATAGAGAATGTCGTCTCAAAACCTACCAAAGGTTGGTTTTATAGTTAGATTTATGTAACTGGTTAAATACTAGGGAAATCCTTCATTATTTAAAAACCAAGCAAGACTCCCGTTTCAGTTTGTGTCTATCAGTCTGTTAAAGGGAGTGGTTGAAGACAAGGAAGCAATGTCTACATTTTTGGTCTTGACTATGCCAATTTAATAAGAACTCCCTGTATCTAAAAAGTGCTGCCTTTTACTTATTGAAAGGCATTTTCATGTGGAGTATGTATAATACCAAATAAAGAATATTTTACATTTCTCACATTTTATAGTTGATCTGTAAGTTCAGATTCTTTTCAAAGTTAGCATGATATAATAGCAAGTTAGACCTTACTTTTGAATTCTTTAGGTCAGACTGAGTTATTATTCAGAATAGTATTTAAACAGCTGTTTAAAAACACAAGACTGAAACTATTGTTGTATGTGTGATTGGTAGTGGTGCTTCCTGTCAGCTCATTGGAAGGATTAAAGTGGGGAAGGTACAACATGAGCACAAATTTGTATGTGAGCATAATAATTAAAAACACAATCAGATTTTAAAAAAGGACATTTAAGAAAGGAACTTATAAGAAGCAAACTACTGTAATGAAAATTTCAAAAAGGTTATCATCAATGTCCTCAGAGATGAAGAGATGCTGAATCCACAAACATGATGCTATTAAAAAAGTTGAAGAACAAAGGCTCTTTGAAATAAATGTAACAGTATAAAATTGAAAAATGAAAAATTTTGAGATACTCTTGAGAAATTAGAACTCAAAAACAAAAAACACAAAGAAGAAAATTGGAGAATAAGTCTAGGAGAGTCAATATCTGAATAATGAAGTCCTAGAAAGAGAAATCAAAAAAAGAAAGAAGAAATTATCAAAATGAACAAAATAAGGAATACCATTAAAGAGAAGTACACAAATTCTCAAATTTTCTGAAAAAAGGCCAAGCTAGTGAACAAGAATAAAACAGATTCCTACCAAAGCATATCTTAAAAAATTTCAATATATTACAAACCAAGAAAAGATCCTGAAAGTTTCCCTTATTACTAAGGCAGGTCCTACACAAGAGACAAAGAGTCAGAATATGATAACTGCACTGTGGTCATGTAGAAGAATTTCTTTGCTTTTAAGATGTACAGATTTCAATATTGAAGGAGGTATGAGGTAGCAACCACCTTCAAAAGTTTAGAAAAAACACATTTTGCGTGTTCATGTGAGTGTGTGAGAGAGGGACAGCGAGAGAACCAAAAAGGAACAAAGTACAGTTAAACACGCATGCTAGAAAGATCACAGTGCTATAATGTGGAAAATACAGATTGCAGAAGACAATGTAGACAAGAGTTAAAAAGTATTAGAGTAGTGGTGATGAGAAGAGAGGAGGTAGATTTGAGAGACACTTAAAAAGCAGAAATCAATTCCTTAGGTAAAATTCTGTTTTTTACTATAGTTGCTCATTATTCATGTTTTCCACCTTAACTAGATGTTACACTTAAAAAGAGTCATGTTTGACAGATACTTGAATTTTCACCAAGTTTAAAGGTTGTCTTGCATCTTGTAGGTAATTACTGTACCCAACATTCCAGTCACATCTTCACCACGTGTGCCTGTCTTGATTCATTTTGTGAAAGTTTTTCAATACTATACTGAAAATTGGTGGAGTCATCAGCGGCATAAAGCATTTCTGCCTCATCCTTTTCCCATACACCTTATTTTGCTGGATTAAACACCTCCTGCTCTTTAGTCACCCTAAGACAGTTCACATGTTTCTTCTACCCACATAGAGTTGTTTCCTCAATAATTCACCAAGAAGTCCTTTAAATCTAAAATAATGAGAACTTTTTGTATAGCAAAAATTCCCCTAGTGAATGGATACAACTACTATGGATGTTTGTTAGGATGATGTCACAGTGGTAACAACCATAAGAAAGATCTCGTGAGCATGATGGCACAAGCCTGTAATCTCAGCACTCTGGGAGGCAGAGACAAGAGGACTGCAAGTTCAAGCCCAGCCTGGGCAACTTAGTAATTCACCAAGCCCTTGTCTCAAAATTAAATGAACAAACAAATGACTGGGGATGTAGCTCAGTATGAAGGCCCAAAGTTCAATCTCCAATAATAATAATGACTTTTATTGGAACAATGGCTTTTTTATTGGAATAAAAAGTCTAGGAGAATAAATTAATGCCTTCTCCCTTCTTTTCTGTGACCTTCCTCATGCAACGCTTCAATTGGGTTATTTGTGACTTTTTTAGATAATCTATTTTGGGTAGGTATAGTAATTTTCCTTTTGATGTACAGACAGTAGAATGAAAGGGTTTTGGCCTGACCTGCACTGTGGCTCAGTGGTACTCTTGCCTAGTGTAAGCAAGGGGTGGATCCCTGGCATGGTAATGTAACGGAAGGTGAAATACTATAGTACTGGCCTAAAATGTACCTTTAGACACATGCCAGTTCCCTATACTAAGGGAAGGACAAAATAACAACTGTATAAAAATCCATGCCAGCGGCTGGGGATATGACTCAGCGGCACAGTGCGAATGCAAAGTCCTGAGTTTGATTCCTGGTGCTCAGAAAAAAAATATCCATGCCTTATCCAACCTCAGAACAAGCAATCCCAACATGAAGATTCATCTGGAAAATAAGCTCAGGAGGGGGCCTCCTACCCACCTATTTGACACTGTGTGCTGCTGAGAAGCACATAGCACACATTGGTCCATCCAGCTCTCTTACCTGAGGATGTGAAAACTAGTCTCAGAGCTATGCAATGACTTTCCGAGGGCCACACAACTACTTCATGGAGTGGCCAAAACTAGAAGCAAATTCTAAACTTGCCTTTTGTTTTGTTCTTTGTATATGTGCTGCTGAAGCGAGCACGTTTTACTCTTATTTCTCTAATCATATACTACTAAGTAGCAACAGATCCTGGTTGGATGTCTGCAAAACCTTGTGTATTTTATCCTGGGGTTCCTCAGTTAATAGTTTTTGAGGTTTTTTTTTTTTTTTTTGTACCAGGAATTGAACTCAAGACCTCACGCTTACCAGGCAGGCGCTGTGCCACTGAGCTATATCCCTGGCCCTACAGTTTTATTACCAAGTTTCTTCCTACTTCTGTTCAATTCTTACTTGCACAATATGTGATACAAATCTGTTTCAGGCAGGACCCTGGGCTCCTAGGAGGTACAAATCCATTTCAGTGAGCAGGACCTTGGGCTCCTAGGAGTCTTGCCTTCTCAACCTGATGGGTTTCTCTAGGGTGAGGGTCTGGGTGGGATCACTGGAATGTACACCCAGAGCCTTCTTTGTGATCAGCTTGGTCAGGAGCCCTGGACTTGGATGCAAGATCAAAAGTGCTGGGGGGTCAGGCTGCTGCCTAATCCCCCAGTGTGAACCTGCTTTCCCAATGAACCCAGATTCTGTGCACACCTGGGAGAGGAAAGAAGGCAGAAAAGGAGTAAAACCTAAGGCCAAGGGTTGGGGCACATGCTTCAGGGCCAGAAAAGGGACACAAGGGCTATGGCATGATAATTATCAGTGGCTTAGTCCACTGATGAGTTTATAGCTGACTTGTTAGGAGGTAGGATCTGATCAGAAGAGGTGGGTCACTGGGGATGTGACCTAGAAGGGTTTATCATCCCTACCACCACCACTTCCCACTGCCACATCATGAGCTTCTTCCCTTTTGCCATGTTACCCTACCTAGGAACCACCTGAAGATGGACTGAAATTTCCACACACTGTGAGCCAAAATAAACCTTTCCTCCTTTTAAGGTGTGGGTGCCTGGTATTGTGTCTCAGGGACAGGAAGGTAACTAAGACATGGACCTAGGCTGGAGGAGTTCCTGTCTACTCCTCCTGTTTTGAGACGCTAGCTGCTATGCTGGACAGGAAGGGTGCAGAGGAAGACACGTGGTGGGCAGAGACTGGAGGAGGAGGAGCAGGGAATGATAGCTAATGGGCATGCAATTTTTGTTGGGGGGAGGATGAAAATGATCTAAAACCTACTGTTGTAATGGCTACACAAGTCTATAAATCAAAAACCATTAAATACACACTATTTTATTGTTTAACTAATAGAGACATGAAGAATTATGCATATTTATGCAGTAACGAGATGTTTTTAACTGTGTACAAAGTGTATAATGCCCAAATCAGATATATATAAAGACAGTCTGCCAAAAAAATGTATACACACGTCAGGCAAAGAAAAATACTACAACGTTTTCTTAACAGGTGGTGTTACTCTCATATGGGGGAACCCTAGAGGATGCTGTATATTGCAGAAAACTCACTACCTTGCTGGCCCTTAGAGAAGAAATTGAAAATGCATGTGCAGCAATCTGAACGCCCAAGATTACCTAAGCAGCAGTTTGCTGTACTAACAAATATCTGGAAACTAATGGTCATCACTTTGAGCACCTCTTATAATTGTAGAATTCAAAGGTAACTGGTATTAATCTCGTGTCTCCAAAAATTTAGTATTAAAATATTTACACCAGCTTTTCTTTTCCTGAAATGTACATACATTTTTTTTGGTGGACTCTGTATATATGCCACTTATTGAAACCTGTCCTTCTTCCAATGTGAGTTTTTAGCACTTTTGTTTAAAATCCATTGCCTAAAGATGTACGAGGTTTACTTCTACATTCTCCATTCTGTTCCACTGGTCTATATGTATTTACGCCAGTACCAGGCTGTTTTGATTACTGCAGCTTTACAATGTATTTTGAAACTAGGTAGTGTAATAATGCCTGTGGCTTTGTTCTTTTTGCTCAAGGTAGTTTTAGCTATTCAGGTTTTTTTATGTTCTCATATGAATTTTAGAATTTTTTTTTAGTTCTATGAAGAATATCACTGGTATTTTGATATGAGTCACAGTGAATGTCTAGACTGTTTTGGGTAGTATAGACATTAGGATGGGATGAAAATGTTCTAAAATTGACAATGGTGATAGTGGCATAACTGCAAATATACTAAAACTACTGAGTAGTGTACTTTGAGTGGGTGAACTTTATGGTGTGTGGATTTTATCTCAACTTTTAAAAAGGGCAACGGCCCGATGTGTATGTGGGGGAAGGGAGGGTGGGATGCAGAAAGCTGGAGCCCTACAAGATCATCCTTGTAGGTCTGGTGGTTCTTTTGGAAGTGGTATTTACTAACTTAGCGCCCAAGAACTAAGTTGGCAGGACATGAGGACAAATGAAACACTAGCTTTCTAGGGAAAGAATCAGTCAGAAAAAATGTTTATCACTATTAATTCAGAAGTTACCAAACTGACAGCAGAAATGTTTAAAAATCTCTTTTCATAAATAGTGTTTTTAAGCCGGGCGTGGTGGCGCACGCCTTTAATCCCAGCACTCGGGAGGCTGAGGTAGGTGGAGCGTTGTGAGTTCGAGGCCAGCCTGAGCTATATAGTGCAACCCTGCCTCAAAAAAACCAGGGCCGGGAGTTTGGCTCAGCGGCTTAAGCGCCTGTCTGGCAGGTGTGAGGCTGTGAGTTCGATCCCCAGTGCCGCAAAAAAAAAAAAAAAAAAAAAAAAAAAAAAGTGTTTTTAATATATAAATTCGTGGCATAAAAGAAACCTTTTAAAGCTACAAATCTCCAGACACTAAAAACATATTGAAAAAAACTATACCTTACCTATTCTATCCAACCACCCTCACTTCAGGTATTGTCTATAAGTCTCTGAAGGAAACATTATATTCAAGAATATGAGAAACGTATTTCTTCCCTAACATGTATACTGCTATGACATTTTGAAGAAATAATTTCTAGTGTATTTGAGCCAGAAAATGTAAAAGGCTAATTATGTTAACATAATCAGAATGCACACTGAACTAGCCTCCCAGGAAGAGAAAAATTCTTGTTGATCTCTTCACTCCTGCACAAAAATAACACAAAAATATCAATCTATCCCAGGTCAAGCTGTGAGAAGATGATCCAGATAAAAAGTCTGATGGTAAACTTTTAAAAGAAATCCTAACAATACTTGCCAATGTCAGCTATCCCAGACATGTCTCTGCTGGAACAGATTTGAGACAGCAGATAATTTTGTGGGGGAAGGGAGGGTAGTGAAGAGACAAGGAAAAGAGCAAAAACTACAAACATTTGGTTGAATAAGAGACCTGACAAGATTTTAAATACACACACTGGAATAATCCCTACTTATAGAAAAACTCCTAACTCTTGCTCCATCATTAAGTTCTTAGGACTTTTCTTTTTGGTTTTCTTTTAAACAAAGACCCTTAGTGTAACCACAGACTAAGACAAAAGTGGCAACTTATAGTGAGGTATTAAAAAAAACCAGCAAAACTTACCTGTATTCCAGATCCTCCTCAAAATTACAAAAACAATAATGACTAAAAACAATTTCTTGATGAGTCAAGCACCAACGCTTCTTCCCCCTCCCAACTTCACCCCTAAATCCTAGGTCATTGGTCCAGGATATGTATTTTGGCAGAGTATGATCTTATGTTCATATGTTTTTGTTGTTGTTGTTGTTTATTTTGGTCTTTTTGAGACAGGGTCTCACGATACAGTTCAGGCAGGCCTTGGGCTCACTTTGTAGCCCAGGCTGGTCTCAAACTTGCAACAATCCTTGTGCCTCAGCCTCCCAAGTACTGGGAATACAGGTATGCACCACCACACTTTGTTTTTCTTTTGGTACCAGGGATCAAACTCATGACCTCATGCTTATCACAGGCACTTGTGCCGCTGAGCTATATTCCCGGCCCGCATATGTTCTCATAGACACCAAAATGAGCTCCCTGACATCTGAGCAATGCTTTACTGCTTAATAATCTAAGGAGATGAGAGGATGCCCCCTCCTCCAAAAGCTGAAATGGAATAAAGCCAGAAGGAAGGAAATACAGCTAAGCCTCCCCACCCACCAGTGGTAGGCACCCTCCTACCAAGCTACACCCCATCCCTCATCGCTCTCTCTTGCAGAGATCCTGATTAGGGCAGAAATACCTTACATGCATGGCATTATAGGTGCTGAGTCTTCTTATAAGCTGTGTGACAGTCCTAGCTCTACAGGTCTATCTTGCTGAAGTCAAGAAACTGTGAATTACTAAAAAAGTTTAAACTGGGATTTATTCAGTTCTTGTACAGAGTAGGTATTTACTACTGTTCACTGAAATAAACCTTCCCAGAAGCTATTTAGTCCTGTCTTAAAATTGTTATTTTAACCAGGATAGTTTCTGATTCCAGCACTGCATCCAATGCTGGGTACAAAGCTAGTCCTGAAAGGAGAGTTATTTACTGACAAGTCGGCTTCTCCTTTCTTACTCCCCTGCTTTCTTCCTCTTCAAATCACTGGGTCGGTGGCATATCAAATTTATTACACTGCTTGGACTTCAGCCTGACTTAGCCATGAGGAAAGCATTCCCCACTGCCTGCTCTACCTCCGTATTCTAGAACTAGTGGGCGAGGCAAAAAGACATGAAGTGCACCGGAGAAGGAAGGGGGCAGTTTAAGAGACAGCTTTAGATCTAGAGCATTTATCAGCTTAGGGAGAACTGAGAGAGGGGTGTGTGGTGAAGATAGTTAAATGAATATTACACCTCAAAAATTCATGAGTGGATTTGGATCATGGTTTTCACCTAAGTTAGAGATAAAAATGAATAGAAGTATGGTCAGGATGTCTCCAACCTACCCTCAAAGTAGTAGACATAACATCTGAGTCAAATTCCTTAGGAATTAACTATAAGTAGGAAGAGCTGCTCACTCTTCCCAGCCAGCTAGATCACATTATTCTCTAGAGACTCCAGTAAACCCTTGGGAGGATACACATTAGGAACACAGTCAGAGTAAGAATCTAAGATACTGGCAGAAGACAGCATTCTGCCCTTGGCAGTGGCACCAGGGTGATTTATGAAATGGCATGCATATCTGGGACTTGACATAAGAGGTTAAGCATTTGTACAGATGGCCTAACATCAAAGCTTCCTTCAGTAGCACTAAAAAACCATCATCTGTGAATGCCTCTAAATTCTTCTCAAATCTTTTGAATTTGCATCACCTTTTAAGGCAGTAACTTCTCCCACC
>RJWM01002622.1:28131-95677 GCA_004363535.1 Dasyprocta punctata
AAAAAAAAAAAAAAAAAAAAAAAAAAAGAAATATGCCTTGTATTCATATTAGAGCTCCCTTTAAAATTTCAAAGGTAAAAACATACTCAGGTATTCAAAAATTTGGCCAATTGGTTGCAGTTCCAGTTATAGCTTTTTAAAAAATGTTCAGAAGAAATCTTTAAAGAAAAACAAGAAAAATTTAAAACCTACAAACACAGTTACTGCCCCCCATTTATTTATTTATTTATTTATTTATTTATTGGTGGTATTGGGAACTGAAGGACTTTTCACTGAGCCACAATTTTTTAAAAAAAATTTTGAGACAAAGTCTTGCTAAGTCACTAAAACTTCAATCCTCCTGCTTCAGTCTCCCAGAATGCTGGGATTACAGGCAAACACCACTACACCTGGCTCACAAGTACCCCCTTGAGAAATAAGGACCCTAAATATACTGTCTTCTTAGAACAGCTTCAGTCATAATGATGGCCATAGGAAATACTTCTCTTTGACCATGTTACCTGTAGTGGTCAAAGAAAAATAGTGTTGGAGACAACTGATGCAAGAAACAGACTAAAGAGAAGCATCTACAGAGAAGCATGAGCACAGGATGGGGGGAAGCAAAAGAAAAGGAAAGCTGGAATGAAGTGCTGATTTGGTACCAGGTGGTTCAGCTTTAGAACAGCTCTTGAGGGAGGGTTATCACCCCCTCTGCCCCCTTTCTCACCTAATGTGAAAAGTAAAGCTGAAAGTGATGGGCTCTTGCAATGGTACAAAGATCTGGATAAGAAACTGAGACTGTCTTCAACCTCCTTGTGCTATTTACTACTGAGCTCCTATCCAGACACTGATTAGTTATCATCTCAGGATACTGACTGGTCAGTAAAGAAGAAAGCAACTTTAACATGTACAAGGCTTGTTTCAGATCGGAAGAAACACGTCTCTGATGCTATGTAACTCAGCCCACAGCAAAACCCATGTAGCCTAAATCAAAAACTCAATGTAATTCTCTACAACAGCTAAGAAGCATAGTGCTTCGTCTCATTTTGCTACTGATGGTTATTAATCGAAGAGGTCTGTGGTCTTTCCCATCTTCAACCTGATGCTATTTCTTGTATTATTAAAAAAAAGTCAAGACAAAAAGTTCTAGGATAAACTATTTCTCTTTGTGACTTTGGACCTGAAACTTTATGGACTTCCTTTCCAACAAGGGTGTCAGTCTCTGAAGATGTACTGCTGTATGACCTCTTGACAGTGGACCATGTGGTACACCTTATACTCATTTGTCTGCCTAATTTAGATACCATTCACTTAGACACCAAGGTCACCTGACAAATATTTTTAATTCTTTTTTTTTAAGAGAAAACAAGACACAGAAAAGAAAAACAAAAAGCAAAAGAGACAAACAAACAACAACAACACACCCAAAACAATAACAGTATAGGTTTTCAAAACAAGATGACAGGAATTTGACAATGGTGGTAATATTGCATATTGTCACCTTCAAAAGAGTTGCTTAGATTACCAGATAGAGAAATGTAAAACTGATCTAATCACATGAGTATTAACTGTTCTTTTCCAAGAATTAACACAATTAGTAGTATAGTCATCTTAGCTATCTTATGTGTGTGTGTGTGTGTGTGTGTGTGTATACACATAAAAATATACACACAAATTTAGGTTTTTTTCCTTTTCCGTTCCTTCTTTCCTCCTTTTCCCTCTCCCAGTTACTTTTCCTCTTTGAGCAGTTTCTTACCCTTACACAATATTTATTGGAGATTTTGGATTGTATTTGTTCTTTCAGTTTCTTACACTAGGGAGACAACATGGTATTTACATGTGAGTTTGACTTATTTCACTTATGAGTATGGCTTCAAGTTGTATCCATTTACTTATAAAAGCAATCTTTCTTTATAGCTGAGTAGTACTCCATTCTATAAAAATACCACATCTTTTTTATCCATTCCTCAACTGATGGGCACTTGGATTATTTCCTAGATTTGGCCATTACAAATTGTGCTGCTATAAACATGGGTGCACATACATCGCTGTGCTATGATGTTTTCAATTCTTCTGGGAAAATGCCCAGAAGGGGAATAGCTGGGTTAAATGGAATCTCTAATCCTAGCTTTTTGAGGAATCTCCACTGATTTCCAGTGGTTGCAGAATCCCAGCCTACACTCCAACAGTGGAGAAGAGTTCTTTTTTCCCCACGGTCCCCTCCAGCATTTGTTACTAATTGATTTCTTGATCTGGGCCATTCTTTCCGGACTGAGAGGCAATCTCAGTGTTGTTTTAATTTGCATTTCTCAAATGACCAATGATACTGAACATTTTTTCATATATTTATCTGTCATTTGTATTTCTTCCTCTGAGACATGTATATTCATCTTGGATGCCCATTTTTGGATTGGGTCTTTAAATTTTGGGGGCCTGATTTTTTAAATTCTTTATACATTCTAGATAGAAGTCCTTTGTCTGAGGAACAGTTGGTTAGGATATTTTCCCAATTTGTGGGTTTTCTTTTCACTCTGTTGGAGATTTCTTTTGACATGCAAAAACTTTTTAATAAGACAAGATCCCAGTTGTTGATTCTGGGAAGTACTTCTTACAACATTTTCATTCTATTTCATCATGATATGTACAAAATAGTCTTTTGGACTACTGTGCCCAAATTAGCCTCACCAAGTTTTGAAGTATCTTTTTTTTTTTTCTTTTTGTCTTTCTGAGACAAGGTTTCAATATGCAGTGCAGTTCAGCCTATCCTTAAACTCATTTTGTAGCCCAGGCTGACCTTGAACTCACATTGCTCCTCCTTGCCTCAGCCTCCTGAATGCTGGGATTACAGGAGCACCCCACCATGCCCGGCCTGAAGTATCTTTTAATGTCAGAGCAGGTGTGCTTTTAAATTATGCTTGGAGACTTTATGCCACAAATGACTAGAATATTAATCTATATGTTTTCTGTATAGCCTTATAATATATCTTTTAAAGTTCTTTATATTATTTTTCAAAATTAAAAAGTTGGGGTTTTTGTTTGTTTTTGTATTTGAGGCAGAGTCTCATTATGTTGCCCAGGCTGGCCTCAAGTCTGTGATTCTCCTGCCTCTCAGCCTCCTAAATAGCTAAGGTTTACAGGTGTATCCCCCTGAACCCTGCATAAAAAATTTGTGTTTTTTTCTTTTTCTTCCTGGTGCCAGGAATTGAACTTAGGACCCTGTGCTTACCAGGCAGGTGCTGTGCCACTGAGCTATATCCCAGACCCTAAAAAAATTAGTTTCAAACTGTCAATTCTTACATATTTTTAGTCTCTGAGACAGTCAGAGGATAATGTTATATATTTTTCTTTTGGTGAGCCAATCAAATAATATTTATTACATAGTACTCTGATGGTTTAAAAAAAGAAAATATGCAAGCAGGAGTTCCTAGAATTGTTATTAATGATACTCCCACCAGAAGAGGATGGTCTGAGATGTGCCACAGACTGCTACTAGTGGGGTCTGAAGGTCAGTTCTCTCCTGTGCTTCCTTCTATGAATATGATGTCTCTCTCTCCTGAAGATGAATATCCTGGAGGGAGGGGCTTACAAAAGCTCACCTCTTTTGTAACTGAAGACTGTGAAATTCCTCAGCTAGTTGATGCTATGTAAGGGTCTAGACCAGTGGTGATAAACCTATGGTATGTGTGTTATCTGTCTTTCTTTTAAGACAAAAGATGTTAATATATGAGTTTTTTTTTTTATAAACTTGAACCTCAGTGCCTAGGTTTAATCACACTGTTGGCATTTTGTGATACATAAGTGGGTTTTGGGTTACAGTTTGGGTGCTCATCTCTAAACGGTTCCCCATCACTAGTTTAGACTGAAAGAAAAGGATCTGTAAAGTAGTTAATCTGTTTTCGAGTGAACTGTTTTTATCCGTTGAGATACTTCTCTTCTTTCAGCCATCTGAACTCAAAGGCAGAAGTGTTGCTGCCTGGGTTTCTTACTGCTTTCAGGTCTGGCTCCTTCTGGTGCTAAGTTACCTTACATTACTGGTGATGGCTAGAGATGCACTCCACTGGTATGGGCAATGCTAGTGTTGGTGCACAATTTAAGATAATTAAAAGACAAATGGCATTTCACAAAGAAGTACTGCAAAACATTGAGCTAATTATTAACACAAAAGGATTTTGTAAAATATTCCTTAAAGGAGAGAAGCGTTGTGGCAAAATTAACCAACCAAATAATATAAAAGCATTAAAGAAAACCATCACTTACCAAGGTGAAACTTCTGGACCGAGAACTGCTGCTCCGGCTCTCCAAACTCCCTCCTCTGCTCAAGTCACTGAGTCGGCAGCTGGGTGACATGTCAGAGTCCATCTCCAAAGAGTCTGACTTGTGGTGGCTGACAGGCATCCCCACAGAAAACTCAGATGCTGGCTTGTTCACAGGAAGTGGGGCAGGAGCCAGTATCCCATCCTGAAGTAGCAGAGGACCTCTAGAGAAATCAAGCATGGAATGGCAACAATTAGTGAGCCTAGCTAGTAAAATGCTATGTTGGTCAGTTTTCTGTCACTGGGACAACACACCTGACATCTGCAATTTAAAGGAGAGGTTTATTTTGGTTCACGGTTCCAGAGGTTTTAGTTCATGATCCATTGGCTCCAAAGTAAAAATATCATGCCAGAGGGGTGTGGGGGAGGAAAGCTGCTCACCTCATGGCAGTGGAAAAGCAGAACAAGGCAAAAGCCAGATAGGCAAGGGCTAGGGAGCAGACCTAGTCCCCAGGGTCACGACCCCATGACTCACTTCCTCTGACTTGGCCCCATCTCCTCACAGCCCATTCTGCTATGAACTTGCCAGTGGGTTCACCCATTGATGAGGTTAGTGACCTCACGATCTAATTACCTCCCCTGTAGTCTCTTAGTCCAAGTTAATGATCAAGATTAAACAGCATAGATGCCTTATACATCGAAAACCGAAGGTCAGCATGTGCAATATTCATCTGCATTCACAGACTCATCCATTACAGCGAAGGTAATCAGGAAACAGGAAGACGACTTGTTTGGGGGTGCTGGTTTCTGTTTCTCCTTCATATTGCTACCCATTCTGAAGATGTAGGAATAATTTTTAAGGAATGGCAGATCTGCTAAAACTTACTCTGGTGCTAAGATGATGGTTCAGCATGATTTAGTGGAATGAGGTTCTGCATTCTCACGCTTGGGTGTTTTGTTTTGTTTTGTTTCGTTTTGTTTTTGCCTCAGGCACCATGAAACTGGCTCTTTCTCCAGCTCACTGCAGCTCAGAGTTAAGGGAAAGTGACAAAAACTAAGAAGTTACCAACGGAAGTATGGCTGACATCTTTAGGCTTGAAGACTTTGGAAACCTGATGCTATCGCAACTTCCTCATAAAAAGTAAAGGACCTGAAGTTAACAGTTATCAGGAAATTCATGTCTGTTTTACTTCCAGGAACAAAGACATCAAAAGTGTTCTTTCTAAGCTCCTTAGATTCATACTGTTCTCTGATCCCTTTATAGCAGGAAATTCAGCTCAGCTCCTGAACAATTGAGTTCAGCAGAACATTCTAGAAGACCAAAGAAAATGAATACCTCCTGTTGATTAACATTAACAGGCACGTGACATTTGTGGTCTAGTCAATATTAAACACCTTTAGGGGAACTCTTTAAAATTTCAAAAATTATTATGAAAACTTTCTTAGAAAAACCCTACAGACATCTCTCTAAAAACAGATTTCTATTTATTTATTTATTTATTTTGGAAACCAGGGCTTGCTGTGCAGTGCAGGCTGGCCTTGAACTTGCTTACGTAGCCTAGGTTAGCCTCAACCTCATGGCAATCCTCTTGCCTCATCCTCCCAAGTGCTGGGATTACAGGCATGCGCCACCATGCCCAGTTTAAAAACAGATTTTAAAAACTATTCCTCACTTCATTTCTCTTTACTTTTCAGGAGAATCAGTATGGGTCAAATGGCAATATAACAGCAAGGTTATGGAATCACAAGATTCTGAGGATATATACTTTTTGTAAGTTATCATTATTCCAAATAGTAAAAAAAAGAGAAAAATGTAAAATATTAATTAAATGCCTAAAATGAATCTAGTATATTCATTGTGGTCACACCAAGTGTGGTGACAGCATTGGCTATAGCAATGCCTGGCAAAAGTAGATAGAAGCAGTGCAGCTATGTCTCTGGGTCCCAGAAGAGCCAGAGTAAGGTGGGACAGGCAATGTGGAAAAGACCGGTTAATTCTTCAACTCTTCCTGTTTTGCCAAATCCCACCCACTGACTCAGCTTTAACAGTGAATCATTTCCAGGGAAAGGAGAGGGCTATGGGCCCATGAGTCTTGCCCTGCCCACACCCCAACGAGATGGAACCTGGGAAGGGAGGGCTGATTCACCCACACAGCTCTGGAGTTGGGGACCTGGCAGTCTGTGGGGACATTCAGAGTATGGCCAGATGGTGTCAATCTTTTGAGAGTACACCCTTTTCCTGTGTTGTCATAACTTTAAGAGTTGTAAAACTATAGTATTTAGGTTGCTATATATGATTCCCTTGAAAGAATATGAGGACGCTAACCAGGATCTTCCAGAAGGTAGGGGTGGTGAGACAGAATGTGAAAATCCTTGTTTCACATCCTTTTTTTTTTTTTTTTTTGTGGCACCGGGGATTGAACTCACAACCTCGCGCCTGCCAGGGCAGGCGCTTAAGGCACTGAGCCAAACTCCCGGCCCTGGTTTTTGAGGCAGGGTCGCACTACGTAGTTCAGGCCAGCCTTGCGCTCGCGTTGTAGCCCAAGCCGGCCTCGAACTCACAACGCTCTGCCTACCTCAGCCTCCCGAGTGCTGGGATTAAAGGCGTGCGCCACCACGCCCAGCTTTTTTTGTCTTTTTGAGACAGGGTCTCACTATGCAGTTCATGCTGGCCTTGAGCTCACTTTGTAGCCCAGGCTGGTCTCAAACTTGCAACAATCCTCCAACCTCAGCCTCCCGAGTGCTGAGATTACAGGCGTGCACCACCATGCCCGGCTAGGTTTCACATCCTTTACAACCTCAGGATGTGAATCTGATCTCTCAAAGGATGGAGATTTCGTGGTCTGCTAGGAACTGGAAATACAGAACTGCACAGGAGGTCCACTGTCTAGCAGTTTTCCGAAGGGTAGGGCAAGAAGGCAAGCGTCTTCTCTGGAAAGGGTCACTCTGAGACCAGGACACACGAGACACAGAGCAAACAGGCTTGGCGGTACCCACCCCAGCTATGCATCTATGAGGGTCATTACCACTTTAAAATATTCACTCTCTTCCTCTAATCAAGGGTTTACTCCGGGTTTTAAAAGGTGCACATTACGAAAAGTGAGATTGGGTTCAGACCTCAGAAGCTTAATGGATCAAGAAACTGACTGCTACCAAGGAGGAGAACAAGATTCACTAAGAAATCACAAGTTCATACTGTAAAGGCAGGAATATGAGGCATGTGTGCTAATTTTCTTTAATTCTTTTACAGTTCTTGTGTTTATTTCACATTATTTCCTAGAAACATCCTTTTTCTGGATAAAGTCTAGTTTACTGTTAGAATAAAGAGAACAAAGTCGCAGGATGTTCCAGTCTCCATGAAACTGCATCTACCCAGCACATCTGGTCAGGACAGCACTCCCAGAAGAAGGTCCCAGACGAACTGCGAGGCTGTGGCAGTGAAGCAAATGGACCCTCTGATGAAAGATGAAAACTTAGACCACCTACAAAATACTATATGCTTTGCCCGGAAGTGAGTGGGCAGGAGCCAGAAGAGAAAGACAGCTCCTTTCTTCATCTCTCCCTGGACATTCCAGAAGAACACAGTATGATCTACAAAGTATACATAAAACCCTCCTTCCACCATCGCCAACTCTAGATCAATACCAAATCACCAGTCAGGTGTACAGAACAGCCTAAGTAACTACAGTGTGTCTTCTCATTGTTTACCTGAGATCTCTGGGTTGCTAAATCCCAGAGCTGATCTATGCTAGACAAAGGCCCACCATAGGCCTAGGGACTTAGGCCCTTATCACACAAAGCTTTGGAGACATCAAGGACTCCACCCTCTTCCCACTACCCACATTTACCCAGCTTCCAGCCTTCAGATTCTCCCTGTACAATGTCAGTTGTATCTACTTTCTTTCTGGTCCCACTCCGCAGGGCAGAACCTTTTTAGCTCCCAGCAGCATTGTTGCCACAACCACCTAACCGAAGTCTCTTGGCTTTCTCATTCTTTATACTTTCAAAGTATTACTCTGTTGAACACCATTTTCCTAAAGCAACCATCTTTAATCCACTCCCAGCAAGCTTCAGAATTAAAATTTTATTATACTGATCAATTCTTGCTTTAATTTGAACATTCTCTTCCTTTTTAGTCTTAGCAAGCTGTTTGGTGTTTACTATTTTCCTACCTCACACTGAGCAGAGTCTAGTACTAGAGACAGACACGAATAAATGGGAGAACTCTTCTCCATCCAGGCAACGTATCAGCTCTTTGGGATTCAGACCCAGACCTACTGAGTACATTCATGGGTCAAAGCCTTGGCATATGTATTTAGAAAGCTGATGCCATAGCTCATCGACTCTAATGGAAGACAGACATGTAACTAAGTTCAGTGCCACTGCAGGAAAAATGGGAGAGCAGAGGAGGGAGCGCTAACACTTTCTGGAGGGTTCAGAGACTTCACAGCAAACAAGGAAACCTAAGCTAACCTGAGAGATGGTTAAGATTTAAGGAGACCACTGGTTAAATTCTGGTGGGCATCCCAGAGAACAGAAAATAAGCAAATACATGTGCATGG
Source organism: Dasyprocta punctata (assembly GCA_004363535.1). Classification (NCBI taxonomy): domain Eukaryota; kingdom Metazoa; phylum Chordata; class Mammalia; order Rodentia; family Dasyproctidae; genus Dasyprocta; species Dasyprocta punctata. The sequence continues at coordinate 36,926 of RJWM01002622.1, forward strand.
TCTATTTGAATAATGGTGAATGAGAGGGTAAAGCACCAACCTTAGCTAAGGCACAAGGTACAGAATGAGTGGAGGCAGATAGAAGTACCATTGTGGAGATGAGATAAACTGGACTGGAGCAAAGGAGACTGACTGAACCTTAAACTTCATCCAGAGGTGATAGGGAACCAAGGAAGGTTTATACTCAAAGAATGACATGATCACACACAGAGTTTAGAAATCTGAAAATATTTAGAACAAATGATAACAGAAATGCTGCACATCAAAGCCTACAGGATGGGGCTAAATTTTATGCATGTGAAATTCAGTGAACAAAGCATCTAACTTAAGTTAGAAAAAAACCAAAATAAGTGGAATAGACACAACAAGAAAACAAGGAACCTCAATGAGGTAAATAGAAAAACATCAGCAGAGTAGGGCAGGGTCAAGGTGTGCACCTCCACACGAGGGCAGGACTGACGTTCACTCAGGTCCTACTTGTCATCATCATTCTCTCCCGCCTCCACTTGCAGGGATTTTGTGAAGACCTGTTCTAAAATCTAGAAAAAATGATCTTAGCGAAGAAATGACCTTTAAAGCTACATCCTGAAAAATCACAATATAATAATTTTTTATGACCTTCAAGAACATCCTAAATCATCAAAGAGCTGTGCCATGGGAACTGTTTCTAAACCACCACAGCTCATTATCATGAGTGGGCTTCTTCATATGGTTAAACGGGGTGAAAATAAAAGATCAGTGAACACAAAACTGCCATTGTGGGTCTGCCTGCTTATGGCTCTTGAAAACATTTGTTCATAAGAACATGTACTGATGTCTTCTAAGTGATAGGCACTTTGCTCTGGTTTTCTCAAAGATAGGAGTCCTACTTTTATAGTTTCAAACTATTCTGCAGTAATTCTTGTTTGCATCTAAATATTTGTGTTAATAACACTGAAAAACAAAAGTATTTTTCAGTGCTGGGGATTGAGGCCAGAGCCTCGTACATGCTAGGCAAGTGGTCTACAAACAGGAATTACCACAGAATGAGTTTTATAAGTTTATTAGGAAATAAAGCTATGAATGAGGCCAAGACTCTTACTTTTATCAATTCATAAGTTAAAAGGAAACTGAATACCAACATTCTTTTTTCTTACTCAATTTTTAATTATGGCTTTAAATACATTTTTAGACTACATTAATCATTTCCTCTTTTCCTAAAAGTAACTTATATACTACTTCCACAAAGACAGGATTTTACACTAGTTATCATAATCCATCTGAGAATGCTGGGCACAATTTTCTGCTCGTCTCCAATTTTACATGTGTAACCCCATGGCTGTCCCCTCCTGTCCACCTCACAGAAGCTGCACATGCAGACAGGAGCCTACAGAGCTGACCTGACAGAAGGGTAAAAAGCAGTTGCCAGTCCTATAATTCACTTCTTCTAAGTATTTCTACTTTCAAAAACTTTTTAAAAAATAAAACAAATACTCAGTAGAACACTTTAGCAGTAAATTGCCAGGCATTTAAATTGCCCTCCTCAAATTCTAGACTACTTTTGGTACCACAATTGGCAGAGTTTTTATTTTTCCAGTATATAATGCCAAGGAACTCACCTGCAGGAACATAAGTCTTTAAACTGTCTCTCTAGAGCATGGCTTCATCTCACCTCTCCCACCTCACTTTCCACACATGAAGCCTTTTACCTAGCCCCGGCCTCCTCAATGTCCCCTCAACTGTGAGTGCCCATCTCTGCCTCTCCTCTTCCCTCCTCACAGCCTTTGTAGTTCAGAAAGACAATGAACTGCTCAAGCCTTTCCTCTAAGATTCTACTCAGCACCCAGCTCTGCACCTGGCTGCTTTCGGATTAGCTGTTAACGTTCCACCACTTGGTAACTGCGAGCTGCTGTTTTTGTCACTGCAATGCAACTGATCACATCACGTTTCTGCAGGTAATTCCTTTTTTCTCCAATTAGATTACAAATTTTTTTATAGACAGAGTTCTTTGTTTAAATATAGCTACAACATTTTGGATACCACTTGTCACAAATACAGACTTAATATTCATTACTTAACCAAAATTCGTATTTCAAACGCTAAAGTCACCTTCTTTAAAAAAAAATTATGAACATGATAAAAACAAATCTTCGATCTAAAAGAAAAGTTTAACAATTCTCTGGAGTACTTTCCTTTTATTTTTTATTTTATTTTTATTTGTTTTTATAACAAAAAAGAATGTATAGGACATTAGAAAAACATCAGCAAGAAACACAAATGTTATGAATGCTATTATTATTTTCAAAAGAACATTCACAGTAAAAATAAAATCTGAAAATGACCCTGTGAAAACTACTTTTCACTCAAAATTCTTTTTCTTTAACTATCTTAACTAATTTTTTACATACATACATAGATTTTTTTTTTCTTTCTTTTTTTTTTTTTTGCAGCACTGGGAATCGAACTCACAACCTAGCCCCTGCCAGACAGGTGCTTAAGCCACTGAGTCAAACTCCCAGCCCTGGTTTTTTGAGGCAGGGTTGCACTATGTAGCTCAGGCCAGCCTTGCGCTCGCATTGTAGCCCAAGCTGGCCTCGAACTCACAACGCTCTTCCTACCTCAGCTTCCCGAGTGCTGGGATTAAAGGCATGCGCCACCATGCCTGGCTCATACATAGATTTTCTTACAGTTTGTCATACAAGTGCAACAATACGATGGTTACATATGTGTAACTTACTTACGTCACTCAGTATATTTTCAAGGCACATTTAAGTGTGAAAATGTATAGTTTATCATTCTTTATAGCTAAGTAGTATTCCATCATATAGAAATACCACATCTTTTTTATCCATTCCTTGATTAATGGGCACTTGGATTATTTCCAAGATTTGGCTATTACAAATTGGGTTGCTATAAACATGGGTACACAAATATCACTGTGGTATGATGTTTTCAGTTCTTTTGGGAAAATGCCAGAAGCGGGATAGCTGGGTCAAATAGGATCTCTAATCCTAGCTTCTTGAGGAATCTCCACACTGACTTCCACAGTGGTTGCACCAGCCTACACTCCCACCAACAGTGGAGAAGGGTTCCTTTTTCTCCACAGCCCCTCCAGCATTTGTTATTGGTTGACTTCTTAATACTAGCCATTCTTTCTGGGGTGAGGTGGAATCCCAGCGTTGTTTTCATTTGCATCTCTCAAAGGACCAGTGCCGCTGAACATTTTTTCACATATTTATTTGTTGTTTGTACTTCTTCATCTGAGAAATGTGTGTTCATCTCAGATGTGGCATACTTCCAAACACACTAACGTGATAACCACTGTTTGTCCCTCTATTATCTTTATAGATCAAATCCTTCAAATTTAAGGAAACAATTATATTATAAATTTCAGTCAAGGGCAAATGGGAAGCATAAGGGAAGTAACTTTTAACACAGAAATACAGGACATACTTAGCTTAATAACAGTATATTAAAAAGATGGGCAGTGGTGCATCCCTGTAATCCCAGCTACCTGAAGGAAGAAGCAGGAAGATTGTGAGGTTGAGGCCAGCCAGGGCAACTTAGCAAGACCCAGTCTCAAACAAAATAAAACATAAAAAGGGCTGGAGGTATAGCTCAGTGTTGAGTGCCCTGGGTTTGATCCCTTGTATCACATACATACACACACATAGATGCCATCAATAAATACACTAAACACATTCTACACAATATTAACATGTAAAAAATATTAACATGAATGTGTTGTGTATCAACACATATAATTTGTGTTAACCTCAAAAATAGACCTCCAGCGTGGTGGCGCACGCCTTTAATCCCAGCACTCGGGAGGCTGAGGTAGGCGGAGCATTGTGAGTTCGAGGCCCGCTTGGGCTACAAAGCGAGTGCAAGACTGGCCTGAGCTACATAGTGCGACCCTGCCTCAAAAAAAAAAAAAAAAAAAAAACCAGGGCCGGGAGTTTGGCTCAGTGGCTTAAGCACCTGCCCTGGGAGGTGTGAGGCTGTGAGTTCGATCCCCGGTGCCGCAAAAAAAAAAAAAAAAAAAAAAAAAAAAAAAAAAAAAAAAAAAAAAAAAAAAAAAAAAAAAAAAAAAAAAAAAAAAAAAAAAAAGGCCTCCACACAAATGAACAGGTCAAATAAATATGTAGTGATTACTCTTTAATTTGGACTGATTCTCAATTTCAAAAATAAATAATTTGAAAAGAAAAGTATGTCTCTATGCAAACCAGGAGTGTACACCAGCACTGCAGATCGAAGAAAACCTCCCTAAGGTAGGAGGTGGCTGTTGCTGGGACTACTCAGGGAGTGGAGTTTGAAAAGGCTGATGCAGTTAGCAGTTTATCGTTCTTTCCTTAAGGTTTTGCTTTTCCTTGGTTCTTTTTATTTTCTGGTATTGGGCACTGAAGTCTGGGCCACGATGGATCTGCTCCATTCCCAGGCTCCATTCTCAGCTCCTTTTTCTTTCTTTGAAAGAGGTTTTCCGTTACTTCCGAAAAGTAAGAAATTAGGGCCTTAAATTCTAACTGGCATTCAAGGATATTAAATGTAATTTAAAAATTTAACAGGCTAGTAATTTTACCTCTCTGGAAGCAAGATCCTGTTTTCATTTAGATTTTTTTTTTTTTTTTTTTTTTTTTTTGTGGTACTGGGGATTGAACTCACAACCTCGCACCTGCCAAGGCAGGCGCTTAAGCCACTGAGCCAAATTCCCAGCCCTGGTTTTTTGAGGCAGGGTCGCACTGTGTAGCTCAGACCGGTCTTGCACTCGTGTTGTAGCCCAGGCCGGCCTCGAACTCACAACGCTCCTCCTACCTCAGCCTCCCGAGTGCTGGGATTAAAGGCGTGCGCCACCACGCCCGGCTTCATTTAGATTTTTTAAAGCTGCTTCTGAGTAAGCTAGAAAAATAAGGATGATTTTAACTGTATTGTGAATAGCTTCAACTATTAATAGGAGGCAACAATTTAAATAATGCCATATATTCCAAAGGGAAGTAACTGATTCACCCACACTTAAGCAAACAAGTTTAGCAGGGAGCCTCACCTAGGTAGGCAGGGTTAACAGTCCCTCAGGGACTGAATAAAGATATGAAAATCAGATTTTCCTAAAGTAAAATATCATCTGAAGACACTTTGATTGGATGTCTGATTAGCTCCTAGTAACAAAAAGTACGTAATGGTTCACAAGGAAGCAAACAGGAAATTACCAGCAAGAATGAAAACCTAGTGACAAAAGTTCTATCTAATGAAACTTTTGCAAAAACAGACACACTGCAAATTTTTTATTTTAGTTCTTTTTTAAAAAATTGATATTTAAACTAGGTGTGGTGGCACATGCCTGTAATCCAGCACTCTGGACACTGAGGCAGGAGGATCAGATCACTATGTAGCCTGGGGCATCCTGAAGTACATAAACCCTAGTTTTGAAAAAAAAAAATTCCAAAAAACCAAACAACAAAAAAAAGGTATTTAATATAGCCATATTATTTCTCATTTTCTGGGTAAATTTTTTAAAAACAGAAGAACATTCCAGTTTAAGTCACTCTCCCTTTGTGAAACAACTCTGTGTACTTCTATTCAGCAAATATTACTAAGTACCCACTACATGTTACACCGGTGTGATCATGAGTATTTCTTACATGGAAGTAGTAATTACACCTTATAGGTTTACAGTGCCTTTTTCTCCCGGGAAGCTTAAAATTCTTAGCTGAAGTTTTCACTCATCCTCACAATGAAAATAAAAGGGACTTAGTTCATGTTCATTTAGCACTGGTATTTGTAACACCTGGTTAGACCACAAGCAGTGATTTCATTTACATATCTTATCTCAAATCCAACAGGTTTAAATAAAAACCAGGGGAAAACAAAGCTCAAACAAGACCTCCTGCTGGGTCAGCCCACTGCATCCAACTTCTAACCTAAGTTTCACAACCTTTCTGCTGGCCCTGCTCAGGGGCTGGAAATGAGATTTCACCTGGGGATGAAATACACAGAGGTTTCTTTTGCTCTTTAAGCTCTTCCTACACCTCTGGGGAACTCAGTAACAAATTCCTCAAATCACTCTCTTCAAATCCATACCTGGAGGCAGAAATACTGTACAGACCCCAGTAGTAATGGGGAGGAGGCAGAGGGTCCTCAGCAATTTTTTTTTTTTTTTTTTTTGAGACAAGGTGTCACTATTGTAGTTCAGGCTGGCCTTGAACTCAAGATGTAGCCCAGAGTGACCTGGAACTCACAGTGATCCTCCTGTCTCAGCATCCTGAATGTTGGGATTTACAGGCATGCACCACAATGCCCAATTCTTCTCAGTACTTTTTTCATAGGGTCAATCAAATGTTTGTTTGAAAAAAACTGGATGACGTCAAACAATAGTTCAGACACTAATATTCTGCAAGTTCAAAAATTGCCTAGCGATCTCTCTGGGAAGAAAACAGAGTACCTTTAAGTGCAAGAGTGGAGTGTGATAATTATTCAAATAATGAAAAAAGTCAGCTGGCAGCTGAGTATCAGACTTGTAACCTGACCACACTGGAAAACAAAATCAAAACCAACCTCACCATGAAACGAGACTTAGCTAAGAAATACAAGGTTTAAATATACAGCATTTTTCTGTGAACTTTCAAAGTCACTGATTAAATTCTTTTTTTAAAGACAAATTTCCATTTTTTTAATCTCCAAAGAAAACCTTCATTTCTAATATAATACACTGTGTCACATTCATAAGTGGGCCAGAATTTCTTTTTAAAAAATTTTTTTTTGTAATTTTTATTTTAAAGAGAATAAAACCAAGCAAAATAAAACACAATAAAGTCAATCAAAACAAAACTGCTACACAGGACTTCAAAACAGGGTAATAGGAAATCAACAATGGTTACCATAATACCTCTTATTGTCTTTAAAATAGCTGCCCATACCTTTGGACACAGTAAAAATCAAACAAAACAGAACAGAATAGAACCAAGAAAAACAAAACAATGAATGCAATAAAGGACTTCAAAACAAGATAACAGTAAATCCAAAATGGCTACCATGATGTATCTTGTTATCTTTGAAATAGCTACCCATGCCATTAGATATTAAATTCTTTTTTTTGTTTGTTTTTTGGTTTTTTTGGTACCGGGGATCAAACTCATAACCTCATACTGGCCAGGCAGGCGCTTATGCCACTGCGCTAAATCCCCAGCCCCAGATATTAAATTCTTAATAGAGTAGCTGAAAAAGAGAAGTCTAACAACTAGATGGATTTAGACATAGTTGAATACCAGTTTGTTGCTGTTGTTGGTGTTGTTGTTTTGGTTAATCTAGTATTTGTAGAGTTAAATTGATAATTTGCCCTGTAAAAAAGTGAAGTGGTTCTTGTGGCTTCTTTACTTCGATGCTAACACATTTTTCCACAGAAAAGTATCTCTAAAGTCAAAATAGTAGTCAATAGGGAAAAAAAACCCAGGAACACACAGCATATTTATGTCACAAACACAAAAGACTCTGATGCAGAAAAGCTGCCTGCACTGCAGGAGCTCAATCAACAGAGTCACTGGTCACACAGTGTATACAGAGGACGATTTACCTTTATCACACACAGAAACAGATACGTATCATCTGCGACAAGATTCACAGAGCTGCTTCTAGCTCTCTACGCGAGCACAACACCTTTAGAACTATTTTTGCACTAAGAACTCTATTCAGCATTTGACATTTTTCAGGTGTCTTCCCCTTGTTTGTGCCATCTCACTTTTACATCTTTACACCTCCAATCTCCCCTCCTCACTCCAGAACGTTTCACTCATTACTCCCTCACTGTGCAAAAGTCTACGCCACAGTAAAGCAGAAACCAAGATCTGCTATTACTGCTCTGCTCCTAAGCCTTCCGTGGTGAGTGCCCCAGAATTAAAGGGTAACCTCTTTCAGCATGACAACCACAGGCAGTCTCAGCCTCATTTTCTCCCTTCTTCCCCAGTTGGCCCAGCTCCAACATTAGATTCTGCAGTAGCTATTGAGATATCTCAGAAAGGAAGACCCTCTGTCCTGGGACCCCAAAAGACTTGTAGATCTCTTTGTTATCAATTCGTATCTAACATCTACCTAACCTCCTTTATTAGACTGAAACTTCTTAAGGTAGGCACCATGCCTCTTCTCAAGTGTGCCTAGCATGACAGCAATGTGAATATGCCCCAAACCCTTTAAGCCTTCCACATCTTCATACAGAAAATACCAAATGCCCCATTCAGTGAGGCAGCAATGTGCCAACCATGCTTCTTTATATTCTAGTATAAAAGAGGGCTTTTCCTCACATGACATAATTCCTTTAAGTACAGTGGTGCCTTGGCTCACAAACTTAATTCGTTCCACAATTCTGGAAAAGATGGCCACATTCTTGTTCATGTGGGAAAGATGGCTACAGTCCTGATGCAGTTTGCAAACAAGAAATTTTGCCAAATACTTCTGTTTGCAAACCAAATTGTTTGCAAACAAAAGCATTCATGAACCAAGGTACCACTGTAATTTGGGCAAAATAAACTATTTTAAATACTCAAGAGAACTAGATTTGTACAGGAGAGCTGTGGTGAATCATTAATTTTCAATCACTGGTTTCAAGGTCTGAGAAGGATCTAAGAGGTCATTCAGCCCTCTGATTTTACAGCCCAGGAAACCAAGCCCCAGAGGGTAACGTAGTCAACCCTAGGATCACGGCTGTCCACTCATGAAACCTCAGGCAGACCCTCTCAATTTCATGGTTCTTCTTCTCCATGATCCATTAATCTGTCAGTTTAAAAAATAAAACATAATCTGTGTACATTTGCATCTATGCCCAGTGACTACCTAGTGCTCAGCACACAGCAGGTGGTCAGTCTACAGATTTTGCTGAACGAACCAATGCACACCCAGGCTTTTGGATCACGACAACAGGCCCAATATTAAATATTTCAAAGCATCAGTCGACTGGCCTCCTAGGAGCAGCAGCCTAAAAGAGAAAGCAGAAAAGACACAAGACTACAGAGTCAAAAAGGGACATAAAATATAAGCCAAATCCTGTACAAATAACTACACTATGCAATACAACATTTTGGTGATACAAAATCCAGTATAAAAGAGAATCAAGTTCTTTTTTTTTTTTTTGGTACCAGGGATCAAACTCACAACCTCACACCTGCCAGGCAGGCACTTAAGGAGAATCAAGTTCTTAATAGATATTTCTCTACAGAAGACATAGACAGTGACTGCCCCTCTTATCTGCAGGAGATACTTTGCAAGAATCCCCAGAGGATGCATGGAACTGTGGATAGCACCAAACCCTACATACAGTATGCTTTTCCCCTAGACATACATAGCATGATAGTTTCATTTATAAATTAGAAACAGTGAGAGATCAGTAATAACTAGGAACAACATACTGTAACAAAAACTGTGTGAATATGCTTCTCATTTTCAGAATATCTTTGATCGCTCAGGGCTCTACAGTATTCTTCTTAGACCAGGCAGGTAAGTGAAACTGACAAAAGCAAAACTGCAGATGGGAGAAGCCAACTATACCAGTAAGGGCCAGCAAGCACATGCCTGGTGCTCCACAGTATTAATCATTAAGGAACTGCAAGTCAAACCCACAATGAGGTAGCACTTTACACTCATTAGGGTGGCCATAATTAATATAGCAACAACAACAACAAAACATGAAAAATAGTCAGTGTTTGCAGGGATGTGGGGGAAACTGCAGCCCTCATACATTGCTAGTAAGAAGGGACAATGATGCTGAATAAAGCAGTCTGGCAGCTCCTTAACAAGTTCAACAGTTCCCATGAGACCCAGGATTCTACTCTTACGTGTGGACCCAAAAGAACTGACTATAGGTGTTCGAACAAAATTATTTTTTCTCTTTTCTTTTTCTTTTTTTTTTTTTTGGTATCGGGGATTGAACTCACAACCTTGCACCTGCCAGACAGGTGCTTAGGCTGCTGTGCTAAATTCCCCAGCCCTATTTTTTTATTTTTCTATTTTTATTTATTTTAAAGATAGTAAAATCCAATGAAATATAACAGAACAAAGTCAGTCAAAACAAAGCAGTAGAGCTGGGACAGAACTTCAAAGAAAGATACTATGAAAACAATAGCTACTATAGTATATCTTGTTATTTTCAGAATAGTTGACCATTCTATCAAGTATAGTAAAATCAAACCACAAACAAAACACAATAAAACCAATAAAAACAGAATATGAAATGAAGCAAAAAAAAAAAAAAAAAACCAGAAAGAAACAAAAGTTAATCAGAATAAAGCAAAACAATGAGAACAATATTGGGCCTCAAAGACAAGAGAGAAGAGAATCCCCCATATTTGCTACACTGCATACTGTTATCCTCCCAAGAGATACTGCTGGCCCCAGGCCTGCAAAATCAACCAAACAATACAAGCATTTAGTTGCTTTATGTACCTTAGTTGCTATCAAATTAGCCGGTCCTCCAGACCAGCAGGTTGCTTCTGGGGGGGGGGTCCCTTGATTCTTAGCCTGTGTGCCGGTAGGTGTATAGGAGGTACATCTTTCTCTCCCTGGAGTCCACGCTGATTGCACAGTCACCAGGAAGGAAGGCTAGTTTTCTTCTGGTTGGAACCTCTCTGACCCAACGTCCCCAGCCCTATTTTTTGAGACAGGGTCTCACTACGTAGTTCAGGCCAGCCTTGAACTCACTTTGTAGCCTAGGCTGGTCTCGAACTCACAACGATCCTCCAGAATGCTGGAATTAAAGGCATGTACCACCATGCCAGGCTCAAACAAAACACTGAACATGATTTTTCATGGCAATACTATTCTCAATAGCCAAAGGTGGAAACAACTCAATGTCCATCAACAGATGAATATATAAATATGCAACATATACATACAAGGGAATATTATGCAACCATTAAAAAGAGTAAAGAACCAACAGGTGCCACCACATGGATGAGTCTTGTAAACAACACACTGAATGAAAGAAAAGGCCACATACTGTAAGATTCCATTGATATGAGTGCCCAGAATAAGCAATCAACAGAGACTGAAAGCTGATTAGTGGTTGCTAGGGTAATGGAGGAATGTGGTAAGTGATGAATGGTTACTTCTCTTTAAGTCCCTTCTGGGGTGATGAAAAGTTCTGGAACTAGACAGGAAAGACAGTCAGAAAACTCTGTGGATACACAGTATTTAATGTCATTGCTCTGCACACGTTAAAACGGTCAATTTTATATTATCTTGCTCCAACAGAAAATGAGAATCAAGTTCCCATAGTGCTAGGTCTTTGGAAATATCTAGTATGAAGACATATGCATTCATGCCAGGCACAAGGAGGCCTGCAATCCCAGACGCTTGGGAGGCTGAGGCAGGAGAATCACAAGTTCAAGGCCAGTTTGGGTAACTCCAAGAGACCCTGTCTCAAAATATGGATAGGGCATGGTGGCACACACCTTTAATCCCAGCACTCGGGAGGCTGAGGTAGGAGGAGCATTGTGAGTTCGAGGCCGGCTTGGGCTACATAGTGCGACCCTGCCTCAAAAAACTAGGGCTCGGAGTTTGGCTCAGCAGCTTAAGCACCTGTCTGGCAGGCGTGAGGCTGTGAGATCAATCCCTGGTGCCATAAAAAACAAAAACAAAACAAAAAAAACATGGGTATGTAGCTCAGTGGGACGCCACTTGCCTACGATGCGGGGGTGGTGCTGAGTGTCAATCCCCAGCACTGCAAAACAAAACAAGCAAACAAAAAGCCCCCAAAGATGTGCATTCCTAAAGAGCTAGCAGATCCCTTCCCGAAAAGGCTAGGTGGTCACCCTGTACATTCTTTACCACCTCTCTGCACTGCACAGACAATAAACTCAGCATAAACTTTCGCAAAATACTCTTCAGCTTCGAGATTAATGCCGCTGGCGCAGCATAGGGATGAGAGCATTACTCAGGGATGCAGCTTCGCCAGTCCTTCCCAGACACACTGTTACCAGTGATGCCTCTATGCTGACACTACAGGTGCAGAGGGCAGTGCCTGTGTGGTCAGAGGCTTTCCGAGAGTGGCAGCAGGCTCATTCCACGAGAGGGGACTGCCGCAGTCTGTCAGGGCAGAGCTACTAAGCCCGGCCCAAGCACAGGCAGCGAGGGCATCACCCCCCAGCAACACCAGAAAGCACAGTGGAAACTGGAACAGAATGCTGCCCTTCACCAGCAGAGGAAGGAGCTTGAGTTCTGGGATGCTCCTAGGATTCCCTGGCACCTCCCTAATGACCTCGATGCCACTGGCAGCTGTCCCACAACACTGCTGATAAGATGCACTTGAACTTTTTGTTCTGCAGGATTCCTTGTGCTTAGTTTTCTTCCACCCAAGACTTTCACTTCTCTCCCTTCAGGGTTCCAGCCTCCACTCTACCTCCCTAGTTATCTGAGCTGATCTTCAGAATCCACACAGGGTGCCAACTACAGGCTCCTAGGTGTTGAGAACTTTGAAACTGGGGCCAGGTGTCTCTTCAGGAGCTGATGAAGGAAGGCTGACTTGATCTGCTTTTAATCAGCCTAGGCCATAAGGCTGTTATCTGGAAATGTTTGTATGTCCAAAGACCAGTGAGGACTCAGCACATTGTAAGTGGTCAAACAGTCCATAAATACTGCTAAATGAATTAATGAACACGCCAGAGCTGCACTAAAATAGGCAAACGCCCTCTGCAACAAAGAGCTGTGAAGTCAAACATACTCAACTTTTCTCAAGAACATCATCACTCCACTCTCTAGTTTCTTCTCAGTTATCAATCTAATTGTAGATTTCAGATCCCTAATCATGGAGAAAATGTGTTACTTTTAAAGTATCAGTATCCAAAATTTTCAAAAGAAAAGCCCATTTGAAGTGCTGTTTCCCAAAGAATATATCCAGTCACTTATAAATGAGTATTACTAGTCTGGGCAAGAAAATATACAAGATTCCTCCATACACATGCTGTCAAGTCTGGCAAGAAAGATTTTAGACAACTTCCATCCTTCCCACCCAATCCCAAGTAAATAAGGCATTTGTTTGTATTTCCACACTGGCTGCATGAACGAAAATACCTCCTCCACCTAAAAAAACCATCTGTAACAGTCAGACATGGAACTCTGAGGGCAAAGTTTTAGTACATACTAGTATATAGTGCTTAAAAAAAATAAAAAGTAAATTTTAAGCACTTTCTCCTGTGAGTATGTTCCTCAAGTTTACACTTACACCCGGTTTGGTGTTTTATATCTTTCTGAAATAAATCATTTTTTAAAAAACGTTCTTCATGAAAACTGGAAGCAGATGGATTCTCCGTCCTACAATCTCCAGTGTTTTATTCTTTCTAGGGCGTAAAAAGACGCACAAAATCATTCTTCTTTACTCTCGTTAGATTTTCTCCTTTGCACCAACTAGGCTTAGGCAAAGAATTAAAAGTTTTCTGAGGTTAGGTCTTGCGGTTTAGAAAGAAAAAATACCGAAAAGCTAGATGCTTAAATTTAGATTCTGTAAAACAATTCTGGGAAATTGCAAGGGCTTGGCGAAATACTGGGGTTCACTTTATTGCCCGTTGTTAAACTGCCTCACAGTCGTCACTTTTTCTTCTCTTACTTGTTTAATCCGTCGCCCGAGTTTGCTTGTACACACGTTCCTGCGCGATTCGATTACCTGCCGGGCGGGGGTGGCGAACACCTCCTGATCACTTCGCGCAAGACCTCGGCCCCACAGGTGCCCGGGCCACCTCCCTCCACACGAGGCTCACGTCCTCTCCGCGGCGCAGGCACCCTGGTCCCGCGTGGAGAGTCTCGCGGGGAACCAGGGCGCTAGGGGCCGCTCGGCGCCCGAAGTTCAAAACACGCCACGAACGCCTGCGCCCCACTCTTCCCGGGAAACCCGCGTCGGAAGCAGCGCGCGGTCCCCAACGGCCAGACCCCGCGAGCCGGGGCGCACCGGGTGAGCTCGGGCCTCAGGCGCGCGAGGCTCTCCCCACTGTGGCGCGGGGCGCGGGGCAGCCTCCCTGCCCGGCTCCCCGGACCCCGAGCGACCGGAGTGGGGACACCGCAGCGCGCGACCCGTCGGCGTCCGAGGAGCGCACTCACCCAGCGGGAGCCCCTCCCGGGGACAGCAGGTGCCCACGCGGACCACGGCCGGGAACCTCGCGCCTCAACTCCACGAGCCCGCGCGCCTCGCCGCCCGCCTGGCCGCCCGCCGCGCGCTCCCAGCGCCGGGACGCGGACTCCCGGACACACGCTGCGCGCGCCCGCGCCACTTAAAGGGCCAGGCCCCGGCGCCCCAAGTGTCCCCGAGGCCGCCTCTCAGAGGTTTAAGGATAATCACTCCCAACTTCGATCCTCGAAGATTTGCATTTGGAGCTTCGAGTGAGTGAGAAGGGACTTCTCTCCCCACCCATCATCAGCTTTGAAGGTGTTATAGTTTGTATTTAATGATAACAATACCATTCGTTGAATATTTATATACATTCATTTACTTTGTGAAACAATCTTATGGTTTCTTTATTTTCCGCTTCAACCAGATAGTTGGGTTTTTTCTTTTTGTTATTTATTTACTTATTTATTTATTTTGGTACCGGGGATCAAACTCACGACCTCGCACTTGCCAGGCAGGCACTTGAGCCGCTGAGCTAAACCCCCAGCTCAGACAGTTGGGTTTTTAACTGACACATAAAAATTGTACACATATTTGTGGGATACCGTGTTATGTTTGGATACATGCATACATTGTGTAGCGTTCAAATCAAGGTATGTATGGCTAGCTCTTTAAACCCTTATTTCTTTGTGGTGAAAACATTAGAAATCCCTTTTCCTAGCTTTTATGAATCCTCTGGTTTCTTATCCTCATGTTCCGTAGCATATAAACTGGGGTTCAGAGAGCTGAAGAAACTCCTCCAAGGGTTTTTGATCCTCTCCTTGTTATTTTCATCTTTATCACTGTGGAAATATCCACTAAGGGTAATGGGTAGTTGTGGGAATCTTTTGTAAGTGGATGTGAGTTAATGTTACCAGTATTTCAGAAAGGTGGAACCAGGGAGAGAGAAAGCAAGACATATGGGATTTTATTAATTGTAGGGTTTGCAATGTACTGGACATTATAACAATCTTTATTCTAAAACTGCTTGTGTTGACTTCATTTTACAGAAAGCTAAGGAAGGAAGTGGCTGGCTGCAGAGAACGATTGAGTCACTGGCATCTTTCAGGGCTGAGCCCAATTCCTTAGTCTTTAGATCATTTCTTTGCCCTCCCCAGGAACAGATACCTGATTAAAGGGAAGAAAACTTTTTCTCTAATAACACATTGGCCTCACCTAACTCCCTGCATCTTTAATTAATGTTTACTAAGCACTTTAATCTACTCAACATGCTAGTTAATTAGGCAAGTATTATTATCCCCCTCTTTCTGAACCAAATCCAGGAGAGAATCAGTTCCCTAATCCTTGGTGAATGCTAAACCTAAGCTTTCTGACTATGATTTTTCTCTCTCAAATTTTTGTCCCATAGTGTGTTTATTATGGATGTGTTTATCATGAAGTGCATTAGTAAAAAGTAATAATAGGTAATTCTTGTCTTAGAAATTCAGATTTTCATCTGAATAAAATGTATTTTTAATAAAATTCATTCGAATTGAGAATGAAATGCGTTTGGATGTTTCCCAGAATTATTTTTCTTGTTTTATTACTGTTCTTTTTGCAAGGTTAAGTTTTTATGGGGCATCTTTTCTTGTAGATAAAGAAAAGGTAAGAAGGAAGAAATATTGAAGGATGATGGAATTAGCAAGGAAGGATAAAAGAAAAAGGGAAAGGAGGAGAGTAAATGAACAGGAATGAAAACGAAGCTCAGCAGAAAAGTTTTAGCCCAGCGGTATTAGGGGAAATGAGGCCACCTCTGCTAGCACACCAACTCTTTGTGTGAATTACAATCAGGTGGTTTTTCCTGTGAGCTGCTGCAGACCTAGCCAGGGACCCAGCTTAACTACTGAACACAGACTGACTAATAATATCGATGCGCACCTTGTCAAGGCTCTTTTGTGGACATACAGCACACAGAAAGGGATTATGTGGTGAGAAAGGACACACAAAGTGAGATTGAAGAGGTTAAAGGGGGAATTTAAAGAAAGTTATAAAAATACTTAATGTCTTGGGAGGAAAAATGGAACAAAGAAACCCCTGGAAGTCTTTGTATATAGTAATGCATTGTTATTGCTTTAAAACTCATGAAATACATGAACTTTCACTTTAAATTTGCCCAGCTTGCTTTTTTTTTTTTTTTTTCCTAGTGCTGGGAATTGAATTGAACCCAGGGCTTGATACACGCTAGCCATGTGTTCTGCCACTGAACTATAGCCCTAGACTCCAAATGACTACTACATGCCTTCTGAAGGTGATCTGTGCTAGGAAAATGCTGATGATATATGCTATAAGTTGATACCTGGAATGTCCCCCAAAAGGATCGTGTATGAAAGGGATTAGTCCCCAGCCTGTGGTATTATTGGGAGGTGGAACCTTTGGGAGGTGGAACCTTTAAGAGGACCTAGCTGAGGGAAGTTGGGGCATCTCCTGGGGTGGGGGCGGATATTGGGACCTGGCCCCTTCCTGTCTCTCTGTACTTCCTGCTATTGCTGAGGTGAGCAGATGCTTCTGTTGTGTGCTCTCACCTTGATGTCCTACCTCACCACAGGACTAGAAGCGATGTGGCCAATTTACTATGACCAGAAACCTCTGAAAACAGTGATCCAAGATAAACTTTCCCCCTATTTAGTGGGTTTACCTCAGGTATTTGTAACAGAAAGGTGACTAACTCACTATGTGAGTCCCAAATATTAGTTATTTGTTTGAACTTTGACTGAATTAAAAATTAATTTAGTTAAAAATTTTAAAGTAAGCGTTAAGAATTAAATATGTTTTTACTTTATAAGGCAATAGTCACATGTCACATAACCATGTTTCAGTCAACAGGACACGTTTGACAGTCACCTCATATGATTGTATTTCCCAGTAAAGCTGTAGCTGCCCTACTTTGGGTGAGTACATGCTGTGATGTTCACACAATGACAAAATCACCTAATGACCAACTTTTGTGATATATCGAGTTGTTAACTGGCACTTATCATAAATGACACTTGATTATTGCTGAGTAAAATTGACTTTGGAAACTGTAATTTCTGTGATAGCCATTAGAGGGGTGCAGACTAGAAAGGGAAAGTCATTAGTAAGCAAATTTCGTAATTTTTTTTTTTTTGGTAGTGGAGGTTGAACTCATGACCTCGTGCTTGCCAGGCAGGCGCTTACTCCACCGAGTGAAATCCCCAGCCCCCCTCATGATTTTTGTTGTAAACTAAAAAACTGTGGCACTTTAGGGATGAAAGGGGAGATATAAAGATGGGATTTCAACGCATGTTTCTTCTACTTAGATGTGTTGTTTTAAGCTGCTTATCCTTTGTAAGCCTCAGTTCCTCATCTGTGTAGGGTTATTATCACTCTGTGAGGGTAAAACAAAATTATTGCAAAGTTTTTCAGAACAAGCCAGGCACAGTGGTACATGCCCATAATCCTAGCATTCTTGAAGGCTGAGGCAGGAGGATCACAAGCCCAGTGTGGACAACTTAGTCACTCACTAAGATCCTGTCTCAAAATAGAAAAAAGCGGTGGGGGTGTAGCTTAGTGTGAAGAGCCTGGGGTCAACTCCCAGTACTGAAAAGAAAAGAAAAAGTTTGTCAGAACAAATAATAGATGAGAAGAGTTTTAAAAATTATGAAAATGAAGATAAATATGGGAATTGTCCTAGTTATTATTATAACATACTACAAGGCAATAAGATATGAAAAGATATAAAAATAGAACAATAACCCAGAAAACAGCAGCATACACATTAATGTGTGATAAATCATTCCAGGTAAGTGAAAAGGGGATTTTCAATAAATAAAGTAGAGAGAACTAGTAATTTGAAAGAATAATTAATTTAAGCCTTTACCTTTCATCACTTGCAGAAAAAAAATTCGAGCTACATTATTGTAAAACTAGGAGAAAATTTAGGCAAATGTTTATGATCTCAAGATGAAAGAAGATAAAAATTGGTCAAATCAGGAAAGAAATAACCATTAGATTAGATTATATAAAAATTTAAAAATTCTGACAACTGAAAATACAAGAAACAAATTTTAAAGTCTAATGGAGGTGTGTCTTGGTGGTAGAGCAATGTCTAGGATGTGAAGTTGTAGGTTCAATCCCCAGCACCGCAGAGAAAACCAGACCAAATAAAAGCAAAACAAAAACGTAAAAGTTAAAAGAAAGCCCAAACTACAAAGCATTGTATTTCTTAATTTTCATGTAAACTTTAGATCATTCATTTTTCATGGAAGAATTACTTGTGGTCTGTTATGTGCCAAGTGTTACATTGGGAAAGTTCTCAGAGAACCAACCTTAACCAGCAAAGATGTATTGTCAGTGTAAGAATATATACAAACTGAAGAGAGCCAGGCATGGTGGCTCATGCTTTTAATCCCGGCACTCGGGAGGATGAGGCAGGAGGATCGTTGTAAGTTCCAGATCAGCCTGCGCTACAAAGTGAATTCAAGGCTGGCCTGAACTGCATAGTGAGACCCTGTCTCAGAAAAGAGGGCTGGGGATTTAGCTCAGTGGCCTAGGCGCCTGCCTGGTGGGCGTGAGGTTGTGAGTTTGATACCCGGTACCAAACAAATAAAAAATAAAAATAAATAAATAAATACAAATTGATAAGAAAACTCTAAGAACTCAATGGGAAATTTTTCTTGATGATTAAATGAGAATGTCCAGTAAATCTGTGTGTTTGATTATATTCTAAAATGATGGACTACCTATTAAATTAAAAAAGAGAAAATTTTAAATGATCTACATTATTTTTACCTAATGAATACAAAAGGTATTTTTAAATTCTAATATTCAATACTGGCAGAGTGTAAGGAAATAGGCAATATTATATACTGCTAGTGAGAACGTAAGTTGATGTAACTTTATGGGAAAGCAATTTTGTGAAACATTTCAAGAGCTTAAAATGTTTATATGCATTGACTGTAAAGTTCCATATTTCCTGTGGAAATAATAACAGAGATTCATACATAAAGATGTATAGTATTTCCTTTTTTATGCTATTGGAAAAATAGAAATAACCAAAATATCCAAAATGAGGGAAAAACTTAAGTTATTATGCCGCTATTAAGAATAAGGACTTGAAAACAAGACAACAGCTAATGTAAACTTTACACTCATTTTTCACGCAAAAGTTATTTGTGGTCTGTTTGTTAAGTGTTCCTTTGGATACAGTCTCAGAGACATAATCATGCACAGCAGAGGTAACTTCCTGCCTGGAACTTAAAGCCCAATAAGGGTTGGGGGAATATTGACAAGAATCAAATGAAAGCAGTGTTGTATCTTTTTGTACCTGGTTTATTTCATTTCACATGACATCTTTCAGTGTCATTTATACTGATGAAAATGACATAATTTTATTCTTCCTTATGGTTGAAAAATACTCCACTTCGTACCTTTACCACATTTTTTATCCATTCACCTGTTGGTGGGCACCTAGGCTAGTTCCTTATGTTGGCTATTGTGAATTGTGCCCAATAAACATAGGTATGCAGGTAGCAATATAATATGCTGACTTTAATTATTTTGATATATATCAAGGAGTAGTATAGATGGATCAGTTTGTTGCTTTATTTTTTAATTTTTTTTTTTTTTTTTTTTTTTTTTTTTTTTTTTTTTTTTTTTTTTTTTTTTTTTTTACTGGGAATTGAACTCAGGACCTTGCACTTGCCAGGCAGGCGGTGAGCTGCTGAGCTGTATCCCTGGTCCCTATTCTTAAATTTTTTGAAGAAACTCCATACTGATTTTCGTATTTGCTATACTAATTTACATCCCCCAGCAATGTAAAAAGTTTCTTTTTTCCCCACATCATTGCCAACATTTCTTTTTCTTTTTTTTTAAATTCTTGATGATGGACATTTTGATTGGGGTGAGATGGAATCGTAATGTAATTTCAATTTGCATTTCTTAAATGGCTTAAATATGGTAAACATTTTATGTATATTTATTGACCATTTGTACTTCTTTGGAGAAGAAGTGTCTATTCATTTGTCCATTTTTAAATTGGGCTATTTGATTTTTTTTGGTGTTAACTTTCTTGAGTTCTTTATATATTTTAGATGTTAATCCCAAGTTGGAAGGATAGCTAGCAAAGATTTTCTACCATTCTGTAGGCTTTCACTTGTTTCCCTTGCTGTGCAGCAATCTTTTCATTTATTTTAGTCCCATTTCCTACATTTTGGGTAAGCTTCGGGGCCCGTGTTGCAGTCAGGATAGTTGCCCAGTACTTGACTGAGGGCTAGTTCTACCCTACTGTCCAGACCGACAACTCTGTTTCCCCCCGTGGCCCCATAGACGTGACATGGCTCTCAGGCATGAGGCCTCAATTGTATTTCCGAGAGTGGTGTTGCTAGCAGGGAGCATATGGGACCCTCATGGACAGTTCTTTGAGATACTTACACGATTTTATTTCATTCTCTAAGTTGGTAAATGTGATTCAAACAAGTGTACTCTTTCTACAAAGACAGCAGGAAAAGGAAGGGGAAATCACACCAAATGCTCCCATTCACTGTGAACAATAAAACATTAAGTGCAGTTTTCCTGCTATCTTAAAATTGCAACAGAAAACCAAACCAAACCTAAGGGCCAATACCAAGTACTTAACATTCTCATCTCCCAGGACATCTCTTAACATTCCAAGGCATGGAAGTCACCAGGGTGGTTGAGGGTGTGACAGGGCCCAGGTTCTAGCCCAAGCATCACAAAAAAGAAAAAGAAACAAGGAAGAGGGGGAGGAGAAGAAGGGAAAAAGGAAGAGGAAAAAGAATGAGAGAAAGGAGAAGAAGAAAAAAACAGGAAGAGAAGGAGGATGGAGGAGAAGGGGAAGAAGATGGAGAGGAAGGAAGAAGAGAAGAAAGAAAAAAGTCACCAGGAACTAGCTAACCATATCTCCTCATGGCTGACTGACAGCCAACAAATAGTAGTGGCTAGCCCTCCTTAGCTACACCCTAACCTCATCCTCATTCTTGTTACATTTTAAGGCTGAATAATATCCTATTGTATATATAGACCACATTTTGCTTATCCATTCATCTACTCATGAACATTTGGGTTGTTTCTATCTTTTGACTACTGCGAATAATACTGTTACAAATGTCAGTATACAACTATCTGTTCAAGTCCCTGCATTCAGTGGCTTTGAGTGCTTCCCAGAAGTGGAAAATACTATTTCCTACCATGGTTGCACTGTCATACATTCCTGCAAACCCTGTATGAATGTTCTAAGGTCTACATATCCTTGTTATCATTTGCTTTTTCCTTTAAAAATTAGTGATTAACCTGGCATGATGACACACACCTGTAATCCCAGCTAGAGAGGCAGGTTTGAGGCCACCTCGGGCAATTTAGTGAGATCCTGTGTCAAAATAAAAAAATAAAAAGGGCTAGGAGTGTAGCTCTGCATTCCTTGGGTTCAATCCCTAGTACTGCTTTCTCCCTGCAAAAAAGAAAAATTGTGAAATCAGGCCAGTTTGATCACTGAGGTATTGCTACCTGTGGGAAATGGGAATTCCACAGAAAATGTTTGGGAAGTGGTATTGACTACAGTGAAATCCTTTCATGTTTATAGCCCCAATAAGCTGAGAGTTCTGAATAAACCAGTTATAAGAATAGAATAATAAGTCAAAGGAATTTTCTTCCTTCCTTGACTTTTTCTTAAAATGCTTACTCACTTTGAAAATTATTCACAAAACAAAGTAGCAAGCCAAATATATGTATTGGCTTTACTGTTTTCATCTCCCATTTATTTCCTAAACTTGTTGTCTGGGTTATACTCTGGCAACTACTTCTAAAGCTATACTGCATTTTCTTAGTTTTCATCCTAGTTTGTATTTATCTAGGAATTTGTATCATCCATGAAATCTGAGTTTTTCCCAAAGTTGAAACTCTAGCACAGAGCTCAGACAACTCTCTTTGGGCAAAGGCATTCATCACCCTTGCCTGAGATATTACCTCTGTGATGACAACCTGAGAAATCTCCACTGCTGGGTATTAATTATTTCCTGTAACAAGCTGAGTGCCTACTCCAGTTCTGCTTGGAAAGCTTGTTTTAACTGTCTGCTGAGCATCACATTCATTAAATTCACTCATCCATCCTTCATCCCTATTTGGTTGTGAAAGGCAAGCTTCTCTCTTTGGAATGCTCAAGATGGTAGAAGATTAGACAACGACAAAAACAAAAAACCCAAAGCAAACAAACAAAAAAACAGATGAAATCATTCTTCATGACACACAAACAAAAATCCACTGGCATCTCAAGAGGGTTATTAGAACCCTGAAGAAGAGCTAGAAAGGACAAGGAAAGGGAGGATTGGCAGGAAATGTGATAGGAATCCAGAGCTTATGGAAAGCCATAGATACAATATATTCTATATGTGGGAAATACCCCGGATTTTAAGAGATCAGTGATGTCTGATATTCATTTCAAAGTGTTGGTCACCATGAATGCACTCCCTCTGCTTCTCCTAAGACTTCAGTAACATCAGCCTGGTGTTAGCAGTTCCCGGGGTGAAGGAAGAGGGCCACATCCTATCGTTTCCAGGAAGACAAGCAGAGGCTAACATAGAGTTGGGTGTAATGGTCTGGAAAACAGCCAAGAAGTCAATAATAGTGTGGGTAAGAAAGCAAACCTCCTTGCTCTTGAATATGTTAGAGAAATAAGGGAGAGTGTTCTAGACTATACTATCATGACTGCTTGTGTCTTTGTGTGTATGCGCACATGTGCTGACAATCAAACTCAAGAGTCTTGTGTATGGTAGGCAAGTGTTCTACTAGTGAGCTACAGTCCCAGTTAGATACTTTATTTTGCTATTAAATTTAATGGTGACTTAAGAAGTTAGAGGGCATGGGAATGTTTGGGTCATACACACAGGACCCTGACCCATGGAATTAGGTGCCTATTCTTCATATATGTTAGAGCATTCCAGGGGCAGCTTGTATTTAGCAATACTAAGGGCTCAACACCCACCTTCTTTTTCACTCATAATCTTCTATTTCAGACCCTCACCTTCTTTCTTAAACACTTCAAAAATCACAGGGTTATAAATAATGTAACACTTTATGTCATTTTATAGTATACAAAACTCATTCATATATATTTAATTTTCATAGAAGTCTAAGAAGGTGTCATGATCTCCATTTTACAGATGAGGAAACTAAGGCTCAGACTCACTCATGTAGAAAGTGGCAGCATGATCATTCTAAAGCCAGCCATGCTCTTTTCATTTTGCTAGAGCTGCCCTTTATGCTCCTGTGGTTATCTGTTGTAACAGTTCCTTTTTTATGTATTTTCTCTCTCTAAAGCCAATTAAGGGATTTGTGCTTATATTCTCAGAGTCATTAAATTAGTACTGGGAAAAAGCACAACCTTTATGAGAGTTGAAGGAATAGTAATAAACATTAGACGTGTGGAAATCTCATTAGAAACTCATTTTATTAAATATTCATCTGAATAGAGGTGACTGATGAGATACTAAGAGGGAGGGCTATGGGAATAACAGCAAATAAAAGCTAAAGGTTGATAGTTACATAAAAATCTATTAAAATTTTTGAAGAAAACATTAAAACATTTTTCTCAAGCGCTCAGTGACTAAATGTCAAATATAAAGTACTGTTATGTACTTAAGAAAAGATTTTGTGCTTCCATATATCAAATAAATCTAAAGTGGAGTAATTCCATGAATAAAGCTAACATAGGAAAAGCCTCATCTCTTCCAGACAGATGAAAGCCCTTCATTCAAGCAAAACCACAGAAGCAGCAAAGAGCTGAGACTCCAGGACTCCTGCTGAACAGATGCCATCCTTTGCAGACTGAGTTGGCCCCAGAACTTCCCTCTCTAACTCTCCCAGCCAGAACCCATGGACCATCTTTATAAACTGTATTATGGTCGGAGTATAATGATTCTCAGTGGGGTATTCAGTGTGTACATTTTCCTATCCTGTTTGAAGACAGCAGTGATAATTTATATACAAATATAATCCCATAATTGATTTGGGCTTTTCTTTCATCCCGTTTCCCAATTTACTAAAAATAGCAAAACTAACTCATTTAATTTTTACTGACGTTCCCTTCTTCCTCCCCCAGAAGTACTTATGGGCTCCAAAGAGGCACAGGCTTCACTTGATTCATAACTTGAAGAAGTTAAGCAATTAATATCAGACTCTAGTTTTAGTATATGTGCTGCTGAAATGAGCACAGTATCAGACTCTAGAGCTCACTAACAAGGAGTCATCTAATTTAATGAGTGAGTGACAGGATAAAGAATTGTTCATTTCTATCTTTTTTTTTTTTTTTTTTGCGGCACCAGGGATTGAACTCACAACCTCGTACCTGCCAGGGCAGGCGCTTAAGGCACTGAGCCAAACTCCCGGCCCTGGTTTTTTGAGGCAGGGTCGCACTATGTAGCTCAGGCCGGCCTTGCACTCGCGTTGTAGCCCAAGCCGGCCTCAAACTCACAACGCTCCGCCTACCTCAGCCTCCCCAGTGCTGTGTTCATTTCTATCTTACATTGTATTGAAATTTTGTTTTAAGAAAATTCAAATGGTTGAGACATTTCTAAGAGGACAAAATACCTTTTCATTTCATGAATGTATTCACTAAAAGGTACATATAAAGTGTGAGATCCTTTGGTTCAATAAGAAAATTTAGAAGCTGGGTATGTGACTCAGTAGTAGAGCGCTTGTCCAGCATGTGCAAGGCCCTGGGTTCCATCCCTAACACTGGGTTAAAAAAAAAAAAAAGGTTGAAAAGGTGCATCTTTCTGTTAAGATGAGTTGCATCTGGCTCTGGACCTAGTAATTTTCATACCTAGGTCTCAAAATATTTTTCAGACTTCCTTCATTCACTGCATGATACTATATATAGCCCACTTTCAGAAGGAGAAACTAAGGGCCCAAGATAACCAAGAGAAAGTTGTAGTTCCTGACCTCAGTCTGTGGCTTCCTTACAAATGATCTAGCCATTCTAGAGATCCTAGCTGGGAGGTGGGGTTGCTGGGGAAAGTGTCTTATCAAAACAATGCAGTAATAGAATAACATACCATAATTTTTTTGTAAAACAATTATCAGATAATTGAAAATAAAGCTATCCCATTGGATTTGGGGACCAAAAGAATATCCAAACATTTTAAATACATAGATTTTGTCCTCTTGCCCAGCAGAGAGATGTGTATAGGCTAGCAATAGCTGGATATCTTTAAATAAGTGAAAAAGTATCTCGTAACTGAAACAGGAGGATCGGAATGTGCCAAGGCAGTGTGACATTTCAGTGCTCACCCGAGGCTGACCACCCTAGCTGGGGACAACTATCCCCTGACGGCATTGTTTGCTATCTCGGAGGCCTTCTGTTTCGCTGGGGGTTGCCTTCCAGAAGCAGCAAGTGCCTATGTGCTCTGGGGTAGAAGCCTCCCTGGCAGCCATTCCAGATTGTTACATGATGACCCAGTTCTCTTAAAAGTCGTACTAGGATAGAATTGGTGACAGGGATGGGGTGGGTGGCCCCAGGACCCTTTGTGTGTGTATGTGTGTGGTTTTTTGTACTGGGGATCAAACTCACAACCTTGCGCCTACCAGGCAAGTGCTTACACCACTAAGCTAAATCCCTGGCCCCCGGGACCCTTTGATACGGCTGGAGTAGCTCCTAAATTTTTGAGAGGTGGTAGAGGACTAGAGAAATAACCTACCCTTCATCCTAAGGTTTCTTTCATTTTACAGAGGAAAGCAGGCTGTGTCTCCTACTTCATTCAAAGAATTTGGGGGGTATGTTGCAGTTGTACTAATGAGTATCTTCATTATTGATAAGTAGAAACATTGGAGACAAGGCCAAGTCTGTAAGGTGTTTCTGCACTCTGATGAATTCTCATAGCCAAGTCCCATCAGAAATGTGCACTGGCTCACAAAGATTGTCCCAGGCATTCTACGTTTATGGTCCTCTGGCTGCCTCCAATTTTCTGTTTCACTCTAATCCCTTGCTGTGCCCTTTGCTCAAATGTTTGTGACCACTGTTTTCAGAATTCCTCCTCTGTTTTTTGACTGCAGGCTTTTCCTCAAGCTGTTCTCATCCTGCTCTGGTAAGTCTTGCTGGTCTTTGAAGTTCAGCTGAGGTACCACACTGTGCTGCACTTGGAATGTGCTGATTGACTGTGCGTTTGTTTCTGCACTTGTCCTGGTCTGCACCCCAGGGGCCAGAAGCTCTTAGATTCCAATGATGCCAGGCCTTGCAATCAGTTCCTTCGGCACCTCATTCATGGAATGGACTCGCTAGTTAACAAGCAAAATTTTGATTGCTGTAGATGGAAACCAGATGGAAAGGAGTACAGAGGAAACTAAGGGGTTCAAGAGATGTTACCTGAAAATATGACTCCTTGGCATTTTAGAAAACAGCAGAAGGGGGAAGGTCACTCTCCCCTTCCCTTTCTTCTCTGAAGCAGGTTATGTAACCTCTCTCTCCTTTCTCCCCCAAAGTGACAGGTGTCCTGCACTATGCTCAAAGAGAAAGAATGCCACACAGGAGTGGAAATAAAATTCTGAATTAATAGACCTTATTGCTCTACCCAGTTAATTACCATTCAATCAGCTCTTTAATCCACCAATCATCATTCTGCATGATTATTCATAAAAACACACAGATTTTGGGCTGGGGGTATGCCTCAGTGATAGAGAACTTGCTTAACATGCACAAGGACCTCAGTTTGGGGGGGAATAGTGGGAGAGGGTAAAAAAAGCACAAATTTCCCAGTTTCTTGAGTATTTCTGAAGGCTTCTGTGCCACATAAATTTTTATTAAATCAGTTATACTTTTTTCTTGTTAATCTGTCTTTTTTATTATAAAGGTCTCAGCCATAAACCTTGAAATGACGGAAGAAAGAAATGGGGTCAAGAAGGAAAAGCAGACA
The DNA here is from genome assembly GCA_004363535.1 of Dasyprocta punctata. Classification (NCBI taxonomy): domain Eukaryota; kingdom Metazoa; phylum Chordata; class Mammalia; order Rodentia; family Dasyproctidae; genus Dasyprocta; species Dasyprocta punctata. The sequence goes on from RJWM01002622.1 coordinate 63,899, forward strand.
GTTGGTGGTGAAAGGCAAAAGAATGATAAGGTGATTGTCAGGGCTGAGAAAAGAGGGTTTTTGACAAGTATTATGGTTGGGAAAGGAACCTCAGGGCAAGGTCACAATGAGAGATCTTAAAAGAAATGTGCCATTTTGAAGTGTTGATGCTGCTCCTTGGAGGGCACTCCAAATGGACCCAGAGCATGGGCATCTCAGAAATCTAGCAGCTGGGTAACTGAGAAAAGCACATGGCCTATGTCTTAGTCTGTTTTCTGTTTTTATAACTGAATACCACAGACTGTATAATTTATAAAGAGGTTTGTTTGGAGGTTCTGGAGGCTGGGAAGTCCCAAAATGTGGCACTGAATTTGCTTAGCCTTTGGTGAGGGTCTTCCTGCTGTATCATAGCATGGCAGAGAGCATCCCATGTCAAAGTAGAACAAACATGCTAACTCAATCTTTCTTCTTTTTCTTATAAGGCCACTAAAGCCATCAAAGGAGCCCTATCCTCATGACCTCACACAGTCCTAATTGTCTCCCAAAGGCCCCACCTCCAGATACCATTAATATATTAATCTGAGGATTAAGCTTCCAACTCCTGAATGTTTTGGGGACACATTCAAATCATAGCTTTCTACATTCCCAGAACAGTTCCATCATAATTTTAGATAGGTGCTGAAGAGGGAGAAAAGATCAAGGGGTTCAGGCAAGTAATGCCTAGTGTACATGGTCTGTGGTCAGCACAGGGGATCCCTGTTGTGATGACCATTGTTGCCCACCCTACTCTGGGGGAGAACAGTGGGCCAGAGGAGACCTTTCTGTGGAGTCCCGAATTATCCTGCTCAAGTAGATGGTTCCCTCACCTATTTATAAGGATTCCCAGAAAGAGAGATCTTACCTTTTCTTTCATGGAGAATGAGAGAAGACATAGGAGTATTTCTTTGTTGTAGTTAAAGACATGTATGAGTTTGATCCCTGGTACAAAAAAAAAAGTTTGAACAGTTAAGGATGTGTCATGAAATAGAGTAGCTGACCAGAAACTGGGGGTTGGCCCTGATTCCCTGATTCAAGGAGGGTGTATAGGACGGCCATCCTGTCCTGGTTCTGCAGGCAGTGAAGGGGCACTCCAGTTTGCTGTAGTCACTGACTGGAGGAAATGAAAGTGAATAGAATTTGCCTTATACTTTTTGAACTCTAAGAAGAGGCTAGTGTGGAGTGAGGGCGGTGAGTGAAGAAAGGGGAGTGGTGTGGTGGGACAAGAAGCCTTCCTTTCCAGCACCCCAGTGGCTGAACTCTGTCACACAGGTGGGAAAGGAAGGGCTGAAAGGCCTTGTGTTGCTCCTCGGAGTGGGCCCTGGGATGAGGCAACTCCATGAATACCTTCACTATATGAGAGAAAAGAGCTGTAAATAACTCAGCACAGCCCTGACTAGAGGCCATTCTTCATGCAGGTAGGCACCCCAGGTGTTGACACCTGATGTGGACCCTGAAGGATTGCCTCACTTAGGGATCCAGCCAGCCGCTGCCAGCTTTGGGTTTCTATAATCCCCAGGTTTCAGCCAGGAGGAGAAACAAGGACTTCTGTACTAGTGCTGGTTTTCCCCTTTCATTCTGAGATATTTCATGTATCATCAGTTGCCCTGGTTGGCAGCTGTTGTTGGAAGGCAGTTCTTCACCTGGGTCGGCAGCTTCTCAGAAAATCGCAGCATGCCTGTCACTGAAGAGGCCCACTGTGGTCTCCCTGTCCAATGGGCAGTTCAAAGTACCCCATTAGGAAGCTAGTTCTAATGCTGAGGAAACAAACAAACTCATGAGTCACCAAGAGATTAGTCTCTCAATTTAGCTTTTTAGTTTCCTGTGTCTTGCCTAATTTTTTTTTTTTTTTTTTTTTTTTGAGATCCTGTTTCAAGAAGGCTGTCTCTGAACAAGATGAATGAGAAATGAATTTAGGGGCAGTGGTTAGAAGTGGAGTAAAGCCTTTAAAGGGAGCTCCCTTAAAGTGTCAAGTTTGTTATGGGCTGAACTATGTACCTGTAATTCGTATATTGGTTTTGACCCTCTCAATCTCAGAGAGTGATTGTATTTGGAGAGAGGGCTTTAAAAAGGTATTAATATTAAAATGAAATCATTAAGCCGGGCGTGGTGGCGCACGCCTTTAATCCCAGCACTCGGGAGGCTGAGGTAGGTGGAGCGTTGTGAGTTCAAGGCCGGCTTGGGCTACAACGCGAGCGCAAGGCCGGCCTGTGCTACATAGTGCGACCCTGCCTCAAAAAAACCAGGGCTGGGGAGTTTGGCTCAGCAGCTTAAGCGCCTGCCCTGGCAAGCGCAAGGTTGTGAGTTCAATCCCCAGTGCCGCAAAAAAAAAAAGAAATCATTAGAGTGGGCCCTAATTGAGTAGGACTGGTGTCCTTATAAGAAAAGGAAATCAAGTCATAGATGTGCACAGAGGAAAGCCTGAGTGATGACTGAGAGAAAGTGGCCTCTGTACCCCACAATGCAAGGCCTTGGAAGGAGCTAACTAGTGTTTTTTTTTTTTTTTTTGAAGAGAATAAAACTAAGCAAAATAAAACAGAATAGAGTCAATCAAAACAAAGCAATGAACATGGTACATGGCTTCAAAAAAAGATGAAAGGAAATCAATAATGGCTACCATACCTCTTGTTATCTTCAAAATCACTGCCCATACCATGAGGCATAATAAAATCAAACAAAATAGTACTGAATAAAACCAATAAGAACAAAACAATGGAAACATTACAGGACTTCAAAACAATAGTAAAGCAACAGTGTTTACCATAGTGCCTCTTGTTGTCTTCTAAGTAGTTGCCTATATCATCAGACATAATACAATCAAACAAATCAAAATAGAATAAAATCACTCAAAGAAAAACAATGAAAGCAATACAGGGCTTCAAAACAAGGTAACAGGAAATCAATAATGGCTACCATAATGTATTTTGTTATCTTTGGAATAGCTGTCCATGCCATCAAATACAATAAAATTAGACAAACTGAAATAGAATAAAACCAAACTAAACAGAACAATGAAAGCTATACGGGATTCAAGTCATGATAATAGATTAACAATGGCCACTGCCTTCCCTTTTTAGACACTTACTCCCCTTTCACTTTCACAATATGTAGTGTGTGTTTTGAATCCTACCAACTCCTTTAGTTTTTTGTACTAGGGAGACAACATGATGTTCACCAATGTGACTCTGGATCATTTCATCCATGAGCATGATCTTAAGTTGTATCCATTTGCCTACAAGAGCCTCGAGGTTACCTTTCTTTATAGCTGAGTAGCTTTCCTTTGGATAAAAATGCCATGTCTTTCTTTCCCACTCTGCAGCTAATGGGCAAGCTATCCACACTTCTTTCTGGTTCCCTGTCACATACAGCATTGTTCTCTCTCCTTTGACTTTCAATCCATGAACCCCCTTTCGAGTTAAATGTGTTTCTTGTATACAGCATATTGATGGATCCTGTCTCCTGATCCACTCTGCCTGTGTTTCTTTTTATTGGTGAATTGAGGCCATCTACATTAATGGTTATAGCCAACATGCACTGCCTTGTCTCTGCCATCCTATTTTCCTGCCGATGGCTGCCTACTTTTCCTCTCCATTTAATCATCTGCCCTGCTCAATGATACCCCTCTGCCACTGTTTCTGGAGCTGTGGTCTTCTTTATCTCTCTGTGGAATGTCCTACAGTATTCTTTGTAGGGTTGGTTTGGTGGTCATGAATTCCTTCAGTTGTTCTTTGTCATGGAAGTATCTTGTTTCTCCCTTAATTTTGAAAGATAGTTTTGCGGGGTATATCAATCTGGGTTGGAAGTTGTTTCCTTTCAGGACTTGAAATACTTCACTCCAAGCTCTTCTTGACTTGATGATTTGTGTTGAGAAATCTGTCATGATTCTGATGGGTTTTCCTTTATAGATGAGCTGTTTCTTTTCTCTAACAGCTTTTAATATTCTGTTTTTGTGTTGAATTTCTGGGATCTTGATTATTATATGTCTGGGTGTAGATTTATTTTGGTTATGGCTAGCTGGAGTTCTATATGCTTCACTTATCTGAATGTCACTTCTTTTTCCCATGAGTGGGAAGTTTTCTGATATTATTTCTGTAAATAGACTTTTAATGTCATTTGTATTGACTCCTGCTTTTTTGCTCACACCTTTCATTCTTAAATTATGTTTCTTGGGTTGTCTTGCAGCTGTTGAATTGTTACTTCCAGGTTCCTTGTTATTTTTAAGAGATCTTCCCTTTCACAATCACAAGCTGCAAACCTGTCTTCAAGGTTTGAAAGTCTATCTTCAGTTTCTTTCAAGTGGTTTTGCCAGCTTTCAATGAAGTTTTTAATTTCCTGGTTATCTCTTTGAATCTGTTTCATGTATTCTAAATCTTTTTTGTATTGGTCATTCAAGGTTTCCCTCATTTTCCTATGCTCCTCCAATTTTTTTTTATCTATGTCTACTTTAGAGATGCCTGGCAATTCTTTTATTATTAAGTTTTTCATTTCTTCTTTTACCTGAGTTAGTATTTCTGTTCTAATTTCTTTTATAGCCTCATAAAGTTGTTTCTTTACTTCAGTTGCCATTACCTCAGAAACTTCAGGTGTGTGATTCCTGATCTCTTCTGTGTTTGCATCTCTTGGACTTGCTCTGCTTGTATTGGAGGCCAGAGACTGCCTTTTGCTTCTTGGTCTTGACATATTCCTGGGTTCTTCTGGACAGATGGGTACTGGGGTCCCAGGCACTTCATGCATTGACTACAATTTCTCTGAAGTGAGACCGTTTGGTTCTTCTAGCCAGTGCTGACTATGGATATCTGATGGTGGCCATTGGGTGCCCTGATGCAGGGCTATCTGCTGCTTTTCCCAGCCTGTGTTGGCTCCCTGATGGCTGATGGAATGCGTGCAGGGGTGGGGCTGGTCACTGCCTGCAAACCTGGGTTGGTCACCAGCAGGTATCCTCCACTACTGCCCCTGGAGCATGCACGGGCCACTGCCTCCAGACCAAGCTAGCTACCCACAGGGAACCTCCACAGTGGCCACTAGAATGCACGTAGGGGCAGGGCTGGCTGCTGCCTGCAGACCTGGACTGGTCACCAGTGGGAATCCTCCACTACCGCTCCTGGAGTGTGTGCAGGGGCGGGGCCGGTCAAAGCCTTCAGATCAAGTTGGCTACTCACAGGGAACCTCCAAAATGGCCCTTAGAATGTGCATGGCAACAGGGCTCAGTCCGAGAAATTTCCACGGGTCTATACCCAGCTAGGAGCTGCTGGAGGAAGCCAGGAGAAGTTCTGGTTCTGGGCTTATCCAACCCGACTCTAAAATGGTTCCTGACCAATTGCTCTCTCCCTTGGGAGGACTGAGTCCTCTGAATTCACCACCAGCCAGTTCATTCTTCCAGATCTGCTGTTCCCATCCACTGCCACTCTCCTCCAATGCTGCCTCTCTCTGCAGAGGCCTCCAGGGTCACTGCCGCCATCACTTTGATCATGTGTCCCCAGGTTCTAATAGCTCCTCTGGTACGGTGGGTTTGGCTCTGGGCAAAGGTGCCACCAGCTACCACCTTCTTCTTTAAGTTTTTCTTTTTACTCTTTCTGTGGGCTTCAATTCTTGCTTTAGATTCTTCCTGGGTCTAGGGAACCCACTTCCTTCCTTCTCGTCTTCCCCATGATGCTGTATTCCAGCATCTGGACTGTGTCTCTCAGAGAGGCTGTTTACTCTGCTGATTACTGTTCTGCCATCTTCCTGGAAGTCTGGAAGGAGCCAACTAGGGATGCCTTGATCTTGGACTTCCAGCTTCCAGAACTCTGGGAAAATTAACTGGTGTGTTTTAAGCCTCCTAGTGTGAGGCCCATTATTATGGCATCCTGAGTAGACTAAGGCACATATGGTGTGATACACCTGTCAGGGAGCCCCAGATAGGGAGTGAAGTTATGAGTCTGAAGGAACACTCTGATGTGGCAGTAGTATAAGTGGGCTATTCTTCATTAGGGAAAAGAGGTATAGAATTAAAAATAATTGAGCGCTGGGCATGGTGGTACACACCTGTAACCCCAGCACTCTGAAGGCTGAAGCAGGAGAATTTCATGAATTGAAATACAGCCTGAGGTATATAATGTCTCAAAAACAAAGCAAAACAAAACAAAACAAAACAAGAATGATAATTGTAAGTTAGGGTGAGTTCTAGTAATTTCTGATGATGGAATCTCATAATGGTGGGTACAGAAAGAATCTGGGGTAAAGGCCTTTCCTAAGTAGACTTTGGATTATGTCACTTGGAGACTGCATGTTATTTCCTCTCTTAAATTGCCTTGATTGAAGAAGTGAAAGATTTAAAAGACTTTAAAAAATTGAAATTTAGTTTAGAAATTGAATGAAACCCCTCAATGTGAACTAATATGGTAGACGGAGGCCCATGTTTGATCTGCCTCAGGTCTTGATTCCTCTCCTTTTCGTTTTTAGAATCTTACAACAATTAACGGCCCCAAATAATTTAAAGGTGGGATAGTGTGGAAAGTTCTACTGAGTAGAACTAAATGCCCCCTGAGTTATAGTATTAGTTTGTATCTTGATTTCTCCTGATGCAAAATGTAGAGTTATGCTGCCAAGTGCTTCCAGGCTTAAAATGGTATCAGGAACAATCAGGGTAAATCATGTTCAGGTTCTCAGTAAGTATTGAATAGGGAGCTAGTTCTAACATAAGTGGGAAGTACAATAACCTGAGATTTAGTTCCCTTTTTTAACTGTTGAGGTTGGAAGGGACTACTTTTTGCTTTTTATTAAAAAAAAACCACTCATTTTGCTCATTTTTAAATTGTTATAATTTTCTTTTAATAATAGGCCTATAATAGCAGAAATTCCCTGAAAACTTGGGAAGAATAGTTTCTCATTTTACCAGAATTTTGATAATTATAGCAGACAGAAGCTCATTTAGTTGGCATCATTAGGCAGAACTGAAACTTATCTTTTTGATAATGTTGTTGACAACTATTGTCATGGTTGTAATATTTAATGTTTTGATATAACTCTCTTTAGAATCCATTAAGCATCTTTTTCTTCCTTAACAAACATTGCACAATGAATACAACTTGAAGAATTTAGTCATCAGGATAATCATAGCATGACTTTTGTAAGGAGGTGTAGTTCAGTGATGTCATCAACGAGCTACTATGTTGGTCATTTTGTCCTTGTGGCTAAATGTTAACATAGTTTTGGAATCTTGTGTCTTCCTTGTGCGATTGTCTGTTGTTGTTTTGTTTGTTTGTTTGTTTGTTTTTTGGTCTGTCCCAAGTATTGCCCCACTTGCTGTGGGCTAGGAAACCAGACATCAAAGTGAACATGTCTACAACTAGATAAAATAGACTTTGAATTACAGGGGTCAGGAGCTCTCTGATAAAGAAAGATGGAGTGGCTATTACACATGTTTGTGACCCTCCCAAAACCAAATGCTGACTTTCTAATTCCCATTGTGATGATTTTAGGAGGTGGGACCTTTAGGAAGTAGGTCATGAGGGTAGAGCCCTCCTGAATGAGATTAATTGCTTGTAAGAAGAAATTTTGAGAACTTTCTTCCTTTTCTCACTCTCCATTCTGCAAGGAAGACAACTGTGTACAAACCAAGAGGAGAGCCCTCACTAGACACTGAATCTGCCAGCACCCTTGTCTTGGACTTTCAGCTTCTGGATATGTGACAAATAAGTGTCCATTGTTTATGCTATGCAACCGACAGTATTCTGTTATCGCAGCCTAAACTAAGTAGACAAACATCTGTGAATGCCTTTCCAGCATTACTACTCCCCTGTGCAATGGTCTCTGATTTCTAATTTGAGATCTGTGTGTTTCTGCTTAGGATCCAAGGATGGTGCACTTGAGCTCAGCCAATCCAATGCGCAGTTTGGTAAGCGTGTGATTGGTCCAGAGGTGAGTAACAGACCCAAGCAAATCAAAGTGCTCTCAGCATCTCTAGCACATGGTGTTACAATAAAGACACATGTTCTTTCCCTGGACGTGGAAGATGACACAAATAGCTGGGATCTATTAGTAATCATCTTTCCATCCTTAGAGAGTCAGTTTTAGGAGAGGCTGATAGAGCAGGGAAGAGCAGGGAGTAGGAAGTAAGCAGTACCTTGGCAATATCACCTAACCAGTAGATCAATCATTCTCTAAAGCTCCCCTACCTTTTTTGTTTTGATTTTGATTTTTTGTTTTGTTTTGTTTTTCTGAAAAGAGAAAACTTACTGATGATCACCCATAGTCACCATAGTTAGTAGCTCAGAATGCCCTTTTAAAAGCTCATAATCACTTACACATTTTGCCTCCTTTTTTTCTATATAATGAAATATTTTCTCACAATGGGGAGTGGAAATGTGCAAGTGTTTTAGCCTGTTTCATGTTTGCTTGTTTTATTTTAAACAATGGGAAATGCTCACTAAATTATTATCAGCCCTGTAGATGGTAATGTGTCTTCTTCAGGATATTTAAAAGCATTAGTTGTAGAGAAAAAAAATCTTTAACTGCTAAAACATTGAAAACACAAAATAAGCCATGTGAATGTATGTTCCAAATATTCTCATAGAAAATATTAGTAGTTCATGGTTGATATGATTATTTATGGAAAATAAAACTATAGGAAGTGAGAATAAACAAGATACCAAGTTTTCTGAGGATATAATCAGAATACAATATCAATTGCATTTTCTTATACAAGCAACAAACAGAAAATTCAGTTTTAAGAGGATGATTTAAAAAGCAGTGATAACTGCAAGTATATATGTTTAAAACTTTTATAAAGAAACTTACTATGCTTCTCTGAAGACATTAGCAAAATATTGACTAAATAGGAATAGAGAGATTACAAAAAGCAAGATAATATCATAAAAGTTGTTCTTATCAAACTGAACTATAGATTTAATATAATTTCTTCTGAATATTTAACATGATTTTTTTCTGTAATTGGACAAGATGAATCTAGAGACAGAGTCTCACTACATAGTTCAGGGTAGTCTTGAATTTACTATGTAGCCCATGGTGATCCTCCTGCCTTAGCCTCCTGAGCGTGGGGATTACAGGCATGCATTACCACACCTGGCCAAATATCAAATTTAAAGTGGAAGAGAAAGGTGCCAAGAATGATGTAGTTCTTGCCTTTCCCAAAAGAGAAGAATCAGGCATGGGAATATGCTTCAAAGAACAAGACTTATTTTAGAGCTGTAGTCTATTAAGACTGTGGAATTGCCACAAAAGTAAATAAATATACCAATAACAGAATAAAGGGTGCTGGAACAGACCTGTATTTATAAAAAAAGTTGATGTATGAAAATTCTGACCTATGGCAAAGTAAAAAAAAAAAAATAAGATACTGTTCTTGGGCAATTGGATTTCCATATTAAAAAATGTGTCCTGACTTCACATTAATTCAACCAAAGAATCAATTCCAGATAGATCAATAGTATTTTTTTTAAAATGGAAAAGGTTATAAATCTTAGAAAAATAGAGTATTTTTGTATGTTTAGGCTAAGAAAACATTTCTTCATGTGTGATACTCTGAATTTGGTTTGATTCCCCATCATTAATGAGAGAGAAAGAGAGAGAGAGAGAGAGAGAGAGAGAATTTTATAAATAAGACAGAAAAATCATATATCAAGAAGGAAAGGATTGATCAAGTTGACTCAGAGTTATGAAATTCTGTTTATCAAAAAATACTGTAAAATACTAGCAATGCACTTGAAGAAAGTGTTTGCAATACATATACATGAAGAACTCTTAAAAACCATTAAAAAATTACAAACAACCCAATAGAAAAAAACACAAAAAACATGAACAGGCATTTCACAAAAAAAGAAATATGAATGGCAATCAAATGAATATGTGATCAGCCTCATCAATAATCAAGGAAATAAATGCAACTTGAAACATAGTGATACATATTTTCATATTGACCCAATTGGCAAAAACCGAAAAGTCACTTGGTTTGGGATTTAGAAATTCAAATTCTCATACAGTGCTAGAGGGAGATATATTAGTGTAGTTGGGCTGCTATAACAAAATAGTTCAAACTAGGTGGCTTCAACGGCAGAAATTTATTGCCCGAGAATTCTGGAAGCGAGAAAATCAAGGTGGCTTATAAGTGGTTGCCTTCTCCCCTGTCCTCACATGATCTTCCTTCTGTTTCTGTAAATTATAAGGACAATAGCCTTATTAAATTAGGGCCCACCTAGTGACTTCATTTTAACTGTCTTCTTTAAAGACCATCTTTCCAAATATAATCTTTCTGAAACTGGATTAGTGTTATGAAGAAAATAAGAATCACAGGGGAGATATAGATGCGCTGTTATTTTTGGATGACTGGGAATGTGTGGGAAGGAATCAGTTATGGAGAGAAGAGAATATGCAAAGTCCCTGAGGTGGGAACAGACTGGCATGCTCGTGAAATAGCATGGAGGCTGGAGGACAAGAGTGAGGAAGAGGGTGTCAGAGAGGCAGCCACATCCAGGGTCTCAAGTATGATATCGAGGACCATGAATGAAACCGGTAGTAAGAGAATTTTGGGAGGAGTTGAATGGAGGTGTTAGGATCATAGTGTATAGAAAGTAACAGTGAATAGGGGAAGTCAGCTAGGAGGCTGTTGAGTGATTCCAGCACAGAGAAAAAGTGGCCTGGGATACGATATGGCAATTGAAGAGTAAGACATGGGCAGGTCCTGAATTTGCTGGAGGTGATGGATCAGACATGGTGTGTAAGTCATCGAGAAGAATCAAGAATGCTTCCAAGTTTTTCCCTTAGGAACAATGGGCAGAGGAACAAGTTTTGGTCAGCAAATCAAGTTCTGGTTTGGACATCTCACATGCGGGATGCCTCACTAGACCTGTGTAGAGCTCTCGTACGTGGTTAGATGTACAAATGTAGAACTTGAGGGAACACAGGATATTGTTTTTGTTTTTGTTTTTGTTTTTGTTTTTGTTTTGTACTGGGGGTCGAGCTCACGACCTTGTGTTTACTAGGCAAGCACTTGAGCTGCTGATCTAAATCCCCGGCCCTGACAGGATATGGCAGCTATAATCAGCCTTGCCATGGAGTATCCTATCAGCGATTGGTGGAAAAACAAAGCCAAATGAGGAAAATGCATGAAATCTTTATGAATACAAGTAGTGTTTTCTGCAACATCCAAAATGTGGTAGCTCTAAAACTTCAGAAGGAGCTGCTTATAGATGACTAAACCCCTGTATTTGATCAGCAATCCATGCCACTGGGGGACAGAAAATGAATGCAATGAAAACTTGGAGAAGTTGCCCTTATGTGACTGATTAAGCTGAGTGAGTTTCTGCACTGCAGGCTTCTGTACCCTTGTCAGTCACACAAAGTGCAGATCTGAATGAGAACACGCTGTATTTTCTCTTTCTTCCCCAGTGTCCTTCAGTAGAGTAGATTCTGGCTTTTTGCATCTAATGCCAGTCTCCTGTTATGTGACTTGAGAGCTCATAAACATAGCAGTTGAATTGGGAGCAGATAATGACCATCTCGTCTGAGACTGGAATGAGAATCCCTGCCCTGGGTGCTCAGTAATCTTCCCCTTTTGTCCTCCTGCTCTGGGCATCATAAGCAGCAGGGAGCACAAAAGCCAAGGCCACATTGATCACTGGGCTCTGGCCTGTCTGTTTGTAGCACAAGTGTCTGTCAGACACATATAACTTGGCCCTTGGGCTGCTTCTCTGTGAGTTGGTTTAATCTAATTTTAAAATGAACACCAAACACAAATGTTCTAAGAACTCAAATAAAAGCACTCACTTATAGTCGAATTCTTTCTCCACTTTCCAAAAGGCAGAGGGCCAAAGGAAAGGGCATGGAGAGAGCCAGATATCTCCCCAGATGGTCCTTGAAGACTCCTTCTAATGAGGGATTAAGATTCCCTGGGGGTATGCTGCGAAATGTCCTCCTGTAGTTTTGCATTCAAATTAACTAATGAGATAAACCTCCTGGTTCAGTTTCCTGTCTTGGGTTATAATTGCTGTTGCAGCCTTGCTAATCATTTCCTGCAGTTTTCCCTTCTTTAACTATGATAAATATTAATGCCTTTAATTTTCCATTCCTCCTTTGGGCCTGGGCTTCTGTTAAGAGTGAAGTTTACTTATTCTTTTGTCTGCCTTTGTTAACCATAAACAATGTTCATTTTCTGTAATGGAGATTTCCAGGTCTGATCTTTATTCAAACCTTCATTTTTCTTTGTGCTGATTGTTCTAAGAAGAGAAGCATACAATCAGATGTGAGTCCTAGAATTTGAAGTTCCTTGTGATCTCTTTTTCATTGTTTTTCTCTTGACAGTCCTTATTCTGGGCTTCACAGGAGGGTATCAGTTCCCTGAGATTATAGGAAACATTTTCTTTGGGTGGGAGTATATGCCTTTCTTTCCCCAGATAAAGTCTCATAACTTTCTTCAGGTTTTCGAAACATTATGCTAAAATAAATTTTAAAACATTAAGGAACATGGTTGTCTTTGTCACTGAGACACAATACCCCACAACTGTAATTTGAAGCGAGGTTTATTTGGGCTTGTGGTTATGGCCCGTGGGACCAAGGCACGATGGCGTGGCAGTGGGAAAACTGCTCACTTCATGGTGGCCAGGAAGCAGGGAGCAAAGGGAGTAGCCAGGGAAGGACATACAGCTTTCCAGGTCATGTCCCCAGGACCAACCCCCACCTCCTAACATCACATTAAGTTATAGCACGCCATGATTCAATCACCTTTTCAAAAGCATGAGCACATGAGGCGTTAGAAGGACATAGATCTAAACTCAGACAACTGCTTTGCCATTCTGAGGATTAGTTGCTCATAGAGCATTTGAGGTGAAAAATATTTTCCACTTTCTTGCCTTTTCATGATTCTACACCTAGAAGAACTAATTTCCCAATGGAAGATGGTTTTCCAAAGCCACATGGCTGTATAGGTACAGAGGTAAACTGAAATCTGTTTTGATTCTTTTTTTCTTTTCTTTTCTTTTCTTTTTACTTAATTTTATTATAGAGAAAAAAAACCAAAATTTCCAAACCACACAATAGGGAGTAACAATGGTTAACACATTGCATGTTGTTATCCTTAAATTAGTTACTCACAGTTCAAGATATAGGCATTTAATTGTCCAAACAGTATTAGCACAAAACTTTCTTTTCAGTGAAGAGAAATTAGTAGTATAGCTATTTAATATATAACATATATAATATATATAACATAAAAGAATATATATATATATATATATATATATATATATATTCTTTTGCTTTTCCCTTTCTTTGTTTCTTCTTTCCCCCATCCCAGTTTCTCTCTCCTTTTGAATAGTTTCTTCCCATTTCACAATATCTATTGTGCATTTTGGATCTTATTCACTCTTCCAGCTTCTCATACTAGGGAGATAATACAATGATTACACATGTGAGTCTGATTTATTTCACTTATGAGTATGATCTCAAGTTGTATGCATTTACCTATAAAATTCTCCAGTTTATCCTTCTTTATTGCTGAGTGGTACCCCGTTGTATGAAAAGACCATATCTTTTTTATCCATTCCTTGGTTGATAGGCATTAGATTGTTTCCAAGATTTAGCTATTACAAATTGTGCTGCTATAAACATGGGTGCACATGTATCATTATGGTATGATGTATTTAATCCTTCTGGGAAGATACTCAGAAGGGGAATAACTGGGTCAAATATGACTTGTAATCCTAGTGTTTTGAGGAATCTTCACACAGATTTCCATGGTGATTGCACCAGTCTATACTCCCACCAACAGTGGAGAAGGGGTCCTTTTTCTCCAAAGCCCCTCCAGCATTTGTTGTTGGTTGATTTCTTGATGATAGCCATTATTTCCAGGGTGAGATGAAATCTCGGCATTGCTTTAATTTGCATCTCATGATCAGTGATGTTGAGCATTTTATCATATATTTATTTGCTGTTTGTATTTCTTAATCTGAGAAGCGTGTATTCATCTCAGATGCTCATTTTTGGATTGAGTCTTTAAATTTGGGAGGTCTGATTTGAGTTCTTTATATGTACTTGATAGGAATACTCTGTTTGGGGAACAGCTGGCAAACATTTTTCCCACATTGTGGGTTGTCTTTTCATTCTGTTGGTGATTTCTCTTGCAGTGCAAAATAAGATGAGACTTTTAATAAGATGAGATCCCAGTTGTTGATTCTTTGTGATAGTTCCTATGCAATTGGGATTTTATTCATAAAAATCTTTGCCTACACCAGTGCCTTCAAGAGTTTTACCTATTTTATCTTCTAGCAGATTTTTTTTTGTGTGTGTGGTATTGGGGATTGAACTCACAACCTCTTGCCTGCCAGTCAGGTGCTTAGGCTGCTGAGTTAATTCCCCAGCCCTATTTTTTTGAGACAAGATCTCACTATGCTGTTCACGCTGGCCTTGAGCTCACTTTGTAGCCTAAGTTGGTCTTAAACTTACAGCAATCCTCCTGCCTCAGCCTCCCGAGGGCTGGGATTACAGGTGTGTGCCACCACACCTGGCAATATTTAGATCTTGATCCATCTTGAAATTAGTGTAGTGCATGGTGAAAGATAAGGGTCCAATTTTAATCTTCAGCATGTGCAAAGGCAGTTTGTCCAGCACCATTTATTAAAGAGGATATCTTTCTTCCAGTGAATGTGTTTCACACCTTTATCAAAGATAAGGTGTCTAAGTATGTCTGGAGTTGTTTCTGCATCTTCTAATCTGTTCCATTGATCCTTCATCTGTTTTTTGCTGGTACCATGCTGTTTTTATCACAGTAGCTTTACAGTATAATTTCAATTCTAGGATTGTGATGCCCCCTGCCTTGACTTTGTTGCCCAGGATTGCCTTTGCTATTGTAGATCTCTTTTGTTTCCAAATGAATTTTAGAATTGTTTTCTCTAATTCTGTGAGACATGCTGCTGGAATTTTGATTGGAATTGCATTAAATCTGTGTAACAGTTTTGAAAGTATGACCATTTTCACTATATTGGTTCTTCCTACCCAAGAGCAAGGGATAACTTTCCATTTCTTGATATCCTCTTTGATCTTCTTTTTCAGAGTACTGTGGTTTTCAATGTAGGGTTATTTTACATTCTTTGTTAAATTGATTCCTAGGTATTTCATTTTTTTGGATGCTATTATGAAAAATGTTGTTTTCCTCATTTCTCTCAATGAGTTTATTATTCGTGTACAGGAAGACTATCAGTTTTTGAGTGTTGAAGCATTCTATGCTACTGAATTTGCTTTTTAAGTCTAGAGATCTTTTAGTGGAGTTATTGAGGTTTTCTATGTAGAGTATCATTCCTTCTGCAAATAATGATAATTTAACTTCTCCCTTTCCTATCATTATTCCTTTTATTTCTTTCTCTTGTCTAATTTCTCTGACTAAAGTTTTCAGAACTATGTTGAATAAGAGTGTAGATAGTGGACATCCTTGTCTTGTTCCTGATTTTAGACTTTTAGTTTTTGTCCATATAGTATGATGTTGGCTGTTGGTTTGTCATGGATGATTTTTATCAGATTGAGATAAAGAGCATTCATTTAAATTTTCTGTAAGCTTTTTATCATGAGTGGGTGCTGGACCTTGTCAAAAACTTTCTCTGAATCTATTGAGATGATTATATGGTTTTTATCTTTGGCTCTGTTAATATGGTGCTTTACATTTATTGATTTACAGATGTTGAACTATCCCTGCATCCCTGGGATGAATCTCACTTGATCATGGTGTATAATCTTCCGATGATTTGCTGCATTCTGCCTGCGAGGATTTTTGCATCTATGTTCATCGGGGAAATTGGCCTGTAGTTCTCTTTCTTAGTTGGGTCCTTCTCTGGTTTCAGTATCAGGGTAACATTTTCTTCCAGGAATGAATTTGGAATTATTGCTTCCCTTTCCATTTCATTGAAGAGTTTGAGAAGTAGTGGTATTAGGTCTTCTTTAAATTTCTTGTAGAATTCAGCAGCAAATACATCAGGGCCTTAGATTTTCTTTGTTGGTAGGTTTTTAATTACATCTTCAATTTTATTGATTGATATTGGTTTATTTAAGATTTTTATATTTTCTTGATTCAGCTTTGGTAATTCATGTGTATCTAGGAACCTGACCATTTCTTCTGCATTTTCCATCTTATTTGAATACAAGTTCCCACAGTAGGTATAGATGGGTCCATTGCGATTTTACCCTTTTCATTACTAATTGTGTGGATTTGAGTCTTTCCTTTTTTTGATGTCTGGTTAAGGGCTTGTTGATTTTATTTAATCATTCAAAAAGCCAACTCTTTGATTCACTGATTCATTGTGTTGTTTTCTTAGTCTCCAGTGCATTAATTTCTGCTCTGATCTTTATTATTTCCTCTGTTGTATGATCTATGGGCTTGGCCTGCTTTAGTCTTTTGGTTCTTGATTCTGTATTCTTCTTGGTTTTCAACTTTGACCAACAGCAAGAACATGTATAATACTACATAACATTCAACACCTCAAATTCCTTTTTTAGGATGCACAAGTTTATTCTAAATGAGTCAATTTTAACTATTTAAGTAAAAGTTCCTAGTAGTAGTTGAAAAGAAACATTCTAAACCACTTAAAGGATCTGTATGTCATTCACTCGAGAAGTCAGTTCTTGTCCTTCCTAGCTAACAGAGAGTAGTTTATGCCTCCACATCAACAGTGCATTGTGAGTTAGTACTTTGTGCCCCTGCTTCTCAATTTTGCCCAGGATTTTAGAGTCCTTGAAGACAAAGACCTTGTCCTCAATACTCCTCTCATTCAGGTTCCAGCTCAAAGGTCTTTGAATCAGGTAGATGTTTGTGAAAGAATAAGCACTATTTGTAAATTCCATTATACTTTTAAAACAAGTTCTAGACACTACCCTTGCAAACCAGGGTTCATAAGCTCCAAAAACTTTTCAGGCCAGGTAGGTAACATAAATTAGTGAAACAAGACAGTATAGGCCCACAGGGGTTGTGGAAGGTGTGGAAAATGGGAAAATTCATACTTCATCACATTTAAAAATTCAATAAATTCTAGAGACAGACTTCCAGCTATGATGGCATGAAAACAGCAAGTTGTATCTCCCCCAAACTATTATAAAGCTGGATGGAAATGATCAAAAATAATCATTGCATGGTCCTGAAAAATCAACCACATGCAGACAACAACTTGAGAAGCATTTTGACATGAAAAGTAGCCAGAATGTTCCTGAAAAACCAGCAGGAATCTGAAGCCTTCTTGCCTGGTCTACTTTCCTCTTCACCTTTTTTCCAGTTGTGGTCACAGTTAAATTGGCAAGGGGCTGGCCAGAAACAAATAGCAGTTTTGCTGCTCAAGTGGGTAAATCAGTTTTAGCAGAAGGCAAAACCCTACAGTGTTGACAATAAACTAAAGAACTCAGAAACATATGGGGAGCCCACAATCTTCAAATCTGAATATGTGATCTTTTGGGTGAGCAGAAGGCCAGTTATAAATCTTATGGAAACCCTTGGAATCAGAGAACCATAGAAAGGCTGCAATGGGCTCTCCACACTTCCCATATTTAGGTAACATCCTAGATGTCCTGTTTAAAGAAATGTCACAACCACTGAGAATTTCCTCTTTTCCCCTCCCTCCCCTTCCCTTCCCTTTTCCCAGTACTGGGGATAGAACCCAGGGTCTCCACAGGCTGAGGAAGTGCTTTACCACTGTGCCGTGCCCCCATGCCTTATCATCTTTTTTTAATAAGGTCATGTTTTCCTCTTTGTTTTTGAAATTGTATTCTGATGGTGGTGGTTGAGTCTGATAAAGAACTTAAATTCTAAATGTTTCAATTTGTTCTGAAGTTCAGTTCTTCTCCTAAAAACACAGAGAAATGATAGAGATGTATGTGACCTCATTAGTACCAAGCTTTTTCCCTGAAATGCGACCAAATACCATCAGCATCTTTAAATCATGACCTAATGCAATCTACCTGCCACCATGGAACTTTAGTTTGATGTAGTCAGTGCTGTAGGCAAGTCTGGGTATGCAGAGTCTGTGTGTGAATATGGAGAAGGGCAGGTGAGATGAAATTCTCTGCTGAGTTTTATTTGACTAATGAATAGAGCAGATATCCACCTTGTAAGTTCCCTTGTAAGACTGAGGTTTTATTATCTTCTTAACCTTTAATGCTATACAAACACTTGTATAATATGCCTGTAGGACCAGCTACATAATTTGCAGGACTCAGTGCAAAATAAAATGCAGGATATCTATTTTTAAAAAGATTAAGAAGCTTAAAATAGCAGAGCAGAGCATTAAACCAACCATGAAGCTCTTCTGACCACATAGGCAGAGGTCACACCCATGAAACTGACACTTGGAACCTGCAAGTATCTCTCTTGAGACAAGACTGCAGAGGACCTAAGTGAGTTTATCATCCCTCACTAGATGACTCCTTTGTCCTCACTTGCAAATATCCTATCATTCATCTCTCCTTATCATTAATTCTCTTATTTTTTTTATACTTTAAAGCTTTACTGTATTCTAATTACATATGCCTCCGTGGTGAAAACAGGCTATAATAATCACATTCCATATACACAAAAGCTTTATCTTCTTTAAAGCAGCTAATATACCATCTAATGAGGCTGTCCTGGTGACCCTCAATGCCCATACCCTAGCTTGATGATGCAATAAGTGTATAATTACACCTAGCACTCATCATGCCTACAGTTAGTAGGCACTGTGTTAGGCACATTATACAGAAAGATTCTTTTTTATTTTAAAAAGAATAAAACCAAACAAAATAAAACAGAATAAAACCAATCAAAACAAAACAGTGAAAGTAATACAGGATTTCAAAACAAGATATTAGGAAATCAGCAATGGCTACCATAATATATCTTGTTATCTTTGAAACAGCTGCCCATGCCATCAGATATAAAAGAATCAAACAAAACAAAACAATAAAACCAAACCAAACAAAACAATGAAAACAATACAGGACTTTAAAACAAGATAATAAGGAATTAACAATGGCTACCATCTTTAGAGGGAAATCCCCCATAGTTGCTATACTGCATGTTGTTATCCTCCAAACAGATGCTCAGAGCACCACCTTAGGCCTGCAAAGTTAATCAAATACTAAACACTACAAGCATTAAGCTGTTTTTCTCTACCTCAATAGCTATCATCCCAGCCTGTGTTTCTCTAGATCAGCTGGCTGCTTCTGGGGGGCGGGCCAGGTGGGGAAATCCGCTCTTCTTGTCTCCCAGGCCACATGCTGGCCAGCTCACAGAAAGAGTTTGGCTTCTTGTTTCTCCTCCCCATGGCCCATGACCACCACTGATTCACAGGAAGGGGTTGACTTCTTGTTTCTCCTATTAAGCCTCTTCTGAGCCGGGCGTGGTGGCACACGCCTTTAGTCCCAGTACTCGGGAGGCTGAGGTAGGCAGAGCGTTGTGAGTTCGAGGCCGGCTTGGGCTACAACGCAAGTGCAAGCCCGGCCTGGGCTACATAGTGCGACCCTGCCTCAAAAAACCAGGGCTGGGAGTTTGGCTCAGTGCCTTAGGTGCCTGCTCTGGCAGGCATGAGGTTGTGAGTTCAATGCCCAGTGCCAAAAAAAAAAAAAAAAAAAAAAAAAGCCTCTTCTTAGCTAGCTTTCTCAGATTTTCTCCATGTTCTCAGGAAGATCTGACCTGTGGCTCCAAGTTACTTTTGTTAGTTTGCCTAGAGTTGGAGAGGTGTGGGTGAGGTTTGGTTAAGAGAACATAATAAACACCCTTCCTGTCATGGACTCTCCTGCCTGGCTCCACTTCTTTGAGGTTGACCAACGTTGGGACCCTGCTGGTTATAATAGGACAGTGGTGAAATGACCTCCAAGGAAACAGAATAACTGGCAGAAATTCCTGGCATGGATGCCTTTGATCAGAGACCTCTTTTGTTTTCTCTTATCAGTCCTTGGTTTAGTGGGCTCTGAAGGCTATGTGGAAGAAACTCCACATTTACTCTTTCTGTGATTTCTGGTCCCTCTTCAGGCAGACCCACTGCCACCATCAGCTCAGCTTGTTTCTCGTTCCCCTCTTTTTATCCTGATGCCCTAGCTTGCTTGTTTCTGATCTACATGAGCAATGTGCATTTCTACCCAGGGCCTCTTGGATGTTAGTGTTTCATTTCACCAGACTCAATTTTCCAGGGGTTGCACCAAAAAGTAAGGGTAAAGAATCTATCCTTAACCGTTTTCAGTGAACCATCAAGGTGTATCCTGACCCTTTGGGGTGACCCTCTTCCTTTTGAGGAATTAGGTAATATAGGGACTGTGGAGTGTCAAAGGTATATGGGATGAGGACACTGGTAAATGACTGCTTCAAGAGGAAATCTTCCATTGTTGTCTCTGAGACTCAGAGAAGACCTCACATTCTGAGAGTCCAAGACGTTGGTTGAGACACTGAAAACCCAAGAGCTGTAGGGATACCAGTGTTAGGTAGAATAATAATCCTCCCCTCCCCACCCCACCCCCCAAGATGTCTGCAACCTGTGAATATTTAAGTTAAGTGGCAAAGAGAACTTTGCCCTCCTGATTAAGAATCATAAGATAGGGAGGCATTCCTGGATTATCCAGGTGGGTCCAATGTCATGCAGTGTAATCACAAGGGTCTTTATAAGAGGAGTGCAGGAAAGTTGGAATTAGGGAGTGTGAGGGAGGGAGCAAAAGCTGGAGCAATGCAATTGCTGGTTGGAGTTACAGGTCAAAGAAAGTAGGCAGTTTCTAGAAGCTGGAAGAGTCAACAAAACAAGATTTCCCCTAGAACTTCCAAAAGGAATGCAGCCCTGATTTTAGTACAGTGAAACCCATTTTGGACCAGATCTGCAGGGTAATAAATTTGTGTTGTTAAGCCACTAAATCTGTGGTAATTCTTCATAACAGCATAGGAGACTAATTTGCAGTGGGTGGGTTATTTGATGCTTAGGAAGGTCATTCCTTTCTCCTTCTAAGTGCTTTAGCACACATTATACCCAATGGCTTTCAAACATTTAAAATAAATGTAAAGGGGCGGGGTACTTTTATTTACTGAAGTCCTACATGGAAGCCCAATGTAAGGTAGACAAAGTGGAGCTTCTTTGGTGAGGTTGGGGACCCTGGGGTAGTAGAGAAGGCGGAGGTGGCCCTGGCAGTATCAGATCTGGATCCTCAAGCTATTGCTATGATTTTTCTTTCTGGGGGTGGCAGGCACTGTGTGTATTTGATCAGTTGACATATTGTGTCATGAAAAACTCATTGAAACTGAACAGATTTAAAAGTACACTACTATATGAATGTGATCATATTATTTGTTTTGGGCTATGCAATTCATAAGAATAGAACTCGTCTTCAAGACCTATCTTTCTTTCTGTTTTTCTTTCTTTCTTCTGTTTGAAGGATCAAAGCTAGGGGAACTCTACCATTGAGCTACATCTCCAATCCTTTCTTAAATTTTGAGACAGGGTCTCTAAATTGCCCAGGCTGGCTTTAAATTTGCTATCCTCCTGCCTCATCCTCTCAAATAGCCAAGATTACAGGGGCACACACCATTGTGCCTCGCTTTTATTTCTTCCAAGATTTTTATTTTGGATTCCTTCTTTTTCTGGGAACTTACAAAAGGAGGTACATAGTCTTTCTCTCTCTGTAAGTAGCATACTAGTCTAGTTTTAGCAGCACCTACAGCTGATTTTTCATTGTTATTGAAAATGACTGTTGCAGCCTCCTAGAGTCCTTGGGGAAAACTCCCTTCCCATCAGTTTTCCTTTTGATGTTCTTCAGTTTTGCTCTTGAAGTTGAGCTCTGCAAATTTCGAACTCAGGGGTGTCTAGGCAGCTCTGAGTTGTAGATGTCTGAAATTGAGGACATCCTGAGGCATCAGAATCAAATAAATCAAGGGTAAAGTGAGGAGAGCAGCAGATGCCCAAATTCTCATGTTGGCCCTAACATCCTCTGGGAGGAGGCCAAGGGCAAGATAAACACAGCCTGACTGTGAAATCAAAACATCATTTAGAAATAAATAAATGCGGTGGGCTAGGATTACCTCTCCCGTGTTAAAGCAACATTAGGACTAGACAAAACAAACATAAAAATGGAGGAGGATTCTTCAGTGCAAATTTGTGTTGCAAAGGAAATTTTTTTTCTGGCCACTTCATGAAAGAATATGTAAAACAAAATAAGGGCATATTTATATAAATGTATTTTTATTTTTATAAGTTTATCTTCCCTTGGTGCTGATACAATAGAAATCCACTGGTGAATATGTTAAGAATGCTAATTCCTGCATTCCTCTAAATCCAGTTTCTCCTTTAGCAGGTCTTGCATGAGACATTCTAGGTAATTCTAATATGCATGGCTCTGAAGTAGGGTAGAAGAAATAAAGATAGGTTAAAAAAAAGAGATAAGGAAAATGATAAATTAAAAATGGCACTTTAAAAAACCTGAAATTCTAGGACACTAAAGTCTCCCAAGGTTACAATGCTTTTCTTCATTTCCAGAATATTCACCCCAAATAAAATGTATAAGCATCATAAAGACATAATAAATCACACAAATGGTTTGCATTCTAACCTAGCCCAGCAGATGGGTAAACAGACAGACAGTAGAAATATACATCATAGATACCCCATCTTAAAGGCACCCTCAAAACCATATAAGTATTCCCAGTTCTGAGCCAACACACTCCTCTCTTCAGCATGTACCATTTAAGGTATGCCGAATAAACCTCACTATGCCTCTCATTGATGAGTCTTGAAAATTCTTTTCTGTGATGAAAGTCAGTGATATTACAACTTATTCCATGGGTAGGGTGAGTCAAGGTTCCCCATCTCCACTTTGGAGAGCATCCTCAGACCCTGTCCTATGACAACCCTAGAGAGAAATTTTGGCAAGCACTGAACACAGTACCTGACCTACCAAAGTAAAGACAGCACCTAGTCCAGTGAGTGAAATTCACTCTTGGAAACTCCATTAACTGGGATATGGGGAACAAACATACTTGCTTTTTTTCGTGTAGTGACTTCCCTCTATGCAATTTTACTGAGTGAACACATAGCATTTCTTTAGTCAAAACAAATGTTGGTTGTTGTAGTGCTATAGAGTATTAGCCCTAAACATATTTTAATGCAACTATATCATTTGACTTTTTTTCTGAAATTAATGAATTTTCAGGTCTTTCTGCCCATTAAAAATTACTTGAGATCTCTCAGGACTATGTATCTGTTTGATAGTTTCACTGGGTAATTTTTTCTAAAAATGGCTCAGCAGATAAATGTTACCAGGTTTCACAGTGCTTGTGTATCCTTCTGGAGTTGAATTGCTTTTTGTCTTGAACAAATAATTGAACAAACAAAATACAGTAACAAATTTCATTTGTAAAAGAAAAAGTGAAGAATGAGGGAGAAACTGGCTGGGCTGAGAACAAGCATGGGCTGAGTAAAAGAGAGAAAAGCAAGATGAAAGTACATTCTGGAGAATAGGTGGGCTATTGTGAGAAAAGTCATGAGAGCAAGCTCTTCTTGGTGTCTGTGATCTTTTATGCTGTTTACATCTTGAGGAAAGCTGTGAAAACTTCTACATAGAGGTCCTGAGAGGTGATCCTGCGATCTCACACCTCAGGCTGACATCAGGTCTAGGCCATCCAGTTGAAAACATGCTCAAATTCTCACAAGAAGTCCATGTGCAAGGCTTTGGCTACTGTTCTGGGCATGTGTTCTGGGATTTTGTAATTCACAGGTCATGCCGACTTCCCCAGCCAGCTTTGCCACACTCTAATCTCCTATCTCATTTTCCCTTGAGGGACATGTATCCCCACAATTCTTTATGGCATGTTGAGGGAGTGAAGGTCTCTATCTTTTACAGCTTCTTCAAGATGGAAGGGGTGTAGACCCTACCTACTGAAGATTAGGTGCTCTACAACTACTTTGGGGTGCTGTGACTCATTGGCTGGGTTGAAGAAGAAGAAAAAAAACCTGTTGGAAAACAGCCAGAAAGAGTTAATGACCATTGAGCTGCCTGCTTGATAGGAGAAAGACACTTCAAAATTAGCCCAAATATGAGGAACAAGTCAGATATCCATGCTTCCTGTAGCAGCCCTGGGGTCTTGTTTTTTGAAGAGAAATCCCAAGTCTTCCAGAGGCTCATAGGAGTAGCCTTCTCCTCTTGGGTGATCTTGTTCTTCAGGCATTTCAGGTGGTACTGGCTTTATTCTAGAAAGATGAATCCAATTATCTATCCCTCCCTCCTTCACTGCAGTAGGTGTGGCAAGAATCACTAAAAAAGGGGCCCTTCCATTTTGGCTTTAATTAGTAGGTGGGTATCCTCTCTCTCCAAGTTTTTATGAGCACTTTATGGCAAAAGCCTTGGATGTTTTCTTTTAAAATGGACAAGTTTTTCTCTTCCATTTGGGGGCGAACCACTGTACAGATTAAAATAATTCAAAAAGAAAAGAGATTCTTTCTTCTTGTTCTCCAAAACCAGAAACTTAGATTATAAGATCAATTAGTGAAAGAAAAGGAAAAGATGGCATCAGTTAGCATAAGCTCATGTATAGCTGCATGGTTCCATGCAGACGCTAAGCCTACTTATCAGTGTCACCCACAGGCAGGAGAGAGGCACCCTGAATCCTAGCATCTCACCCTTAACCCCAGCATCTCATCAAAACACAAACTGAGAAAAAAAGAGAATTACAAAATTGGGTAAGTGCAGACCAGGTTAATTAAAAAAACAAAAAAAATAAACAACAAATGTGTGAATGGCAAGGCACATCACAAGAAGAAAAGAAAAGAAAAAGAAAAAGGAAAAAAAGTCTATTGAGATTGGAAGAAAAATAGAAGCCATGTCATTCTCTTCTCCCATCCCTTATGGCCAAAAAAGCAGCAGACAGTTCTCTGCATACCATGAGAAGAATCTCCTGAATTTCCAGCCTGGAGGAGAGAATGAGGGAAAGAAGAAGAAAAGACAAGGCTTAAGCATTTGTGACATTTTAGGGAAAAACAAAAAGTGTGCCCATCAGGCCTTACCTGGTCTCCTCCTTCCTGGCTGCACCAAATAATGTTACTCGCTAGCTCCTTCTAAAAGTTGCTCACCAAATAAATGTCACTGGATTTTTGGTGCTCACATCTCTTTCTACAGTTGAATTCTAGGTTCTTTTTGTCTCAAACAAAGACTTGAACAAAATTAACAAAAAACTGATGACAAAGCTTATTTGAGAAAGTAAAAGTGAAGAGTAAGGGAGAAATTGACTCTACAGAGTGAGCTCAACCTGAGTAAAAGGAAAAACTAAGATAAAAGTACACTCTGGAGCCCAGCGTGGTGGCACATGCCTTTAATCCCAGCACTCGGGAGGCTGAGGCAGGAGGATCATTGTGAGTTCGAGACCAGCCTGGGCAACAAAGTGAGTTCAAGGCCAGCCTGAACTGCATAGTGAGACCCTGTCTCAAAAAATAGGGCCAGGGATTTAGCGTAGTGGCTTAAGTGCCTGCCTGGCACCTGTGAGGTTGTGAGTTCGATCCCCAGTACCAAAAAAAAAGTACACCCTGGAGGACACAGAGCAGGATATCGTGAGGAAGCCGTGATAGTGAGCTCTTCTTGGCATCTGTGTCCTTTAAGCTACACTCCACGGAAACCTGCAAGAACTTCCACATACAAGTTCTGAGAGGTGATGCTGGAATCCCACACCTCAGGCTGGCATCAGGTCTAGGCCATCCTATTGAAAACCTGCTCGAGTTCTCACACGAAGTCCATAAGCAGGGCTTTGGGAACTGTTCTGGGCAGGTGTTCTGAGGTTTTGTAATTGACAGGTCATGCTTACTTCCCCAGCCAACTTTACCATATCCTAATCTCCTACCTCAGCATGATAGACAGAAAGAAGAGAACAAGGGAGGAAGGAGGAAAATGTACCCTTCCAGGCCACACCCAAAGACCTACCTCCCCCACCCAGTCTTCATCTCCTAATAGGAAGTCAGCTATAAATTTCCATAATCCAATCACCTTTCAAAAGCCCCACCAATAAGTGCATAAGCTTTGGAAGACATTTTACATCCAAACCATAGCACCATGCTTTGTCCTTGCTTTTTTGATTCTTCATTCTTTCTCTCCATCATCATTAAGAATCTTTCTCCTTGCTCTTGATTCTTTTTTATAGTCCTCTTAATGACTGTGAAGTGCTCTCATGCAAAGAATGAAACTTCTAAACCAAAATAAAAAGCTTTTTCCTACTTAGATTGACCTTCCTTCCTTCCTTCCTTCCTCTATTTCTTCTTTCCTTCCCTCCTTCCTTTCCTCCTTCCCTCCCACAAATAATTGTTGAGCACCTTTTTTATGCCAGACATATCCTTGTACACAGATGAAAAAGACAGATAGGCACAAAGGGTGCAAGGCTGGAAATTTTTGCTTTGAGAAGAGAGCCCCAGGGTATGAGAAAATAGACCAGGCAGAAGGAAGAAGGGAAAAGGAAAGAAAAAAAGAAAGAAAAGAAAATGAAAAAAGGAAGAAAGTCAGAGTTGCATGTGCTATGAAGAGAATTCAAATGGAATGATAGGGTAGAGTGACTAGATGACTAGATTTGGTTACTAGGGGAGGCCTGTCTACAAGTAAGTATTTGGGATCTGAAATAAAAAAAATTATTCATTCTAAAGTCAGAAGGGAGAAGCATTCAGGTAAGAGGAAGTATGTACTAGGGAAATATAAATTAAAAATAAAACCTAGTCTCCAGTCGGGGTCACAGGGACGCTAAGGCCGCTTCCTGGACCTTTGTTGACCATACTGCCATGGGTGATACTTTCTGCCGCTGCCACAGTGGCGCCCTGTCTGAAGAACACAGCCCTCCTAGGACCAGGGGTTGTGCAGGCAACAAGGATGGTTCACACAGGGCAGCTAAGATTTGCTCCTTTACCATCTCTTCCTGTATATGGCGGAAAAGTTTGTCTCGGGCTGATTCCTGAGGAATTCTTGCAGTTCCTTTATCCTAAAACTGGTGTAACAGGACCCTACAAGCTTGGAGCTGGGCTTATCTTGTATTTTCTGTCCAAAAAAATATACGTGACTACCCCAGAGATGTTCTCTACCATATCCGTAGTAGGGCTGCTTATCTATGGAATTTAAAAAATACGGTGCCTCTTTTGAAGAATTTATCGATAAACTCAAGGAGGAAAAAATTGCCCAGCTAGAAGAGGCAAAGCAAGCTTCCATGAGACAAATCCAGGATGCAATTGAATGGGAGAAGTCCCAGCAGGCACTTGTGAGAAGCACCACTACCTTTTTGATGTCCAGAGGAATAATATTGTTATGGCCTTGGAGATTACTTACTGGGAACAGCTGCATAGAGTTTATAAGGAATAAAAGAATCGCCTGGACTATCATATCTCTGTGCAGAATATGATGCATCTAAAGGAACAAGAACCCATGATAGGCTGGATGGAGAAGCAAGTGGTGCAGAGCATCTCTGCACAACAGGAAAAGGAGATGATTGCCAAGTGTATTCCAGATCTAAAGCTGCTTACAAAGAAGGCTCAAGCACAGCCCGTTATGTAAATGTATCTATCCCAGTTGAGACAGCCAGAAACAGTTCACTAAATGGAAACTAGTCTATTGGACAAAAACTTCCCATATTGTTTTCTACTGAAATTACAGTTTACTTTTCCTGAAATGAAAAGCTTAGAATTTCATTTAATGAGAAATCCATTGGCCAGTCAGATTTTTGAGTTGTTCTGGCATCACTTTTAAATAAACACTTCGAAGGCTGGGGATTTAGCTCAGTGGCATCAGCACCTACCTGGCAAATGTGAGGTTGTGAGTTCAATCCCTGGTACCAAATAAATAAATAAATAAATAAACAAACACTTTGTTTTTATTAAAACTTATTACCTGACTAAAGTTTACCAAATTGTAAGTTAAATTTGCAGTTAGTTCTATGATCTTGCAATAAAGGACAATTGAAACAAAGAGTAAATGAATAAATAAATAAAACCTAACAAAATATAATGGTAATATAATTTTGCATTCCAGTCTAATGTTTTTAAAAAACTTATTTCTATTCAAGTTCCATTAAAATGGACTATTCAAAGTTTGAGTCAGTGATGGAAAAATACAGTTTAGTGGCAGAGACAACTAAGAGAAATATTAAACTGCTTAATGAAATAGTCACTTCTGATTGAATTTCTTCCTTAAACAATTAGTTTGCTGCCCTTGCTGCACAGGAATCCTACCGTTTCCTATTCAGGGTGGGAAAGAAGAAGGAAAAAACCTAGACCAAACTCCAATCAAGAAACGGAACCGAACGCAAGATATCTACCACACCTCCTACAAAAATAGCCTCTATTACTCACCAGTTCCAGTAATGAGAGAAGAGATTGTGAACAGTGCATGATGTCATTATATTCTGGATTGATTGGAGCTAAAGAGCAGAGAAGAGGTAATGTTATAGATAGAAAACTCAAAGAACTCCACCCTTCCTCCTTGATTAACTTTTCAATGAAATACTAAAAATATGCCAGCTATAAATTATTTGACCAACTCACCTGCTATGAACTGAAATCTGTGCCCACACTCCACACCCAAATACATATGTTTAATTTCCAATTCACCATGTGATTGTATTTGGAAATGGGGCCTTTATGGTGGTGATTGAGCTAATGTGATATCCTAAGAGTAGAGCCCTGGTCTGGTAGAACTGGCGTTCTTCTAGTTAGAAGAAGAGACCTCAGAGACGTGAGGACACAAGGAGAAGTGGCCATCTGCAAGCCAGAAACGCAACTGTCACAGAATTCAATCACACTGTCAATTTAAATGTCTGTTTAAGTCACCCAGTCTGCAGCATTTTGTTAGTCCTAGTTGACTAAGACGTTGCCTTACCTCTAGCTGGTAAAGAGAGGGTGCAGTAAAACGAGTAAAGGTGATTGGCTTCCCCACTGTCCCCACCATCAAGTGTTGGAAAAGTAGCTAATGAATGGATCATGGTGACCCGCAGATTTACGATAGAATTTTAAAAAGTAAATAAATAAATAAATTCATTTTTCAAGGGCTGGGGATTTAGCTCAGCGGCATAAGCGCCTGCCTGGCAAGTGCAAGGTCGTGAGTTCAATCACTAGTACCAAAAATAAATAAATAAATAAATAAATAAAAATAAATAAATAAGAAATTCCTTTTTTGAGGGACTGGGAGTCTAGCTCAATGGTAGGAAACTTGCCTAGCAGGTTGAAGAACCTGATTTCAACCCTCAGACCATCAAAAAAACTTGCATTTTTCATGATTGGGAATTAATGTCTTTTTAAGCCAAAAAGTTAGCAATATCTCAAATTTAAAAAAATTGTATCAAGGCATTTGTAATGTTAAGTGACTATATGAAAATGATATCACTGGCCCCGTAATATATAACATGGACTTTAATATTTTTCCTTTTTGTATTGATGCAGCTAACCTGAGACTGGATCTATATCAAATGGATTGATATCAGCTATACTCCTACTAAAAAAAGACAGCACAACACAATCAGACCTGAGAATGACTAAATGACTAGTGGGCCCCAGGAAACTTTGCTTTCAGGGGTTCCTTCTTCCATAAAAAATTAAAAGTTGTGAGTGTATGTGTTTTTTTTTTTTGCTTTTTTTTTTACTATTCATTCATTTAAAAAATGAAATTTTGTCATTTGCTGCAACATAGGTGGAACTAATATCACTACATTAATCATTTTGTTAAACCAAGCACAAAGGACAAACAATAACCTCACTCATGTGGAATGTAGAAAAGTTTATGTCAGACATTGAAAGCTGAACAGTGGTTATCAGAGGCAGGAAGGGATGGGGAAAATTGATCAATGGGTATTGAATAGCAGACAGGAGCAAGAAGTTCTGTTGAGCTATTGCCTAATAGGATGACTATACCAGCTATGTCCTATACATTTCACAGAACTAGAAGAAAGGATTTTTTATGTTTTCGCCTTGAAGACAAGGTAAAGTTTTGAGAAGATAAGTATGTTTAACCTAATTTAAACATTACACAGTGTACACATGTATTGAAACATAACATAGTACTTTATTAATATATATAAATAATTTCATGTTATATATCAGTTAAAATTTTAATTTAAACAAAATTTTATTTTTATAGTGATATTCTTCTGGTTTAAAAGAAATGGACATTAAAGAATTTTTGTGAACCCATAAGAATATCTGGAGTCCGCAGAACTGTGTCAGTGCCTAATGATCAAGTCCTCTTGACTAGAGTCAGCTCTGTTTCCAGAGTGCAGGTCCTGTGTCCATCACTCGTTAGTTATGAGATTTGGAAATCATCGTTTAGTATCCTCATCTATAAGTGAGATGAATGCAAGCAAACAGAATAGAGAAAAATCTTCCATGTTTGATTGGAGGATATTTTGATCAATTTCTTTGGATAGAATGAGTTGGAGGAATTAGTTGTTTTGAACAATGTGGTATGAGCTGAAATTAAAAATAAGAGATTGCCTTCCCACCCTTCCCTGACCCAGTAAAGGAATGTGGGGGTAAGACACACAGATGTCCAAAGTGTTCATTGACTTTCCTTTACTGTATCAAATACCTGAGATAATCTGCTCATAAACAGGAAAGGTTTATTTTGGCTCCTGGTTCTGGAGGCTGAAGTCCATGGTTGGTTGCTTTTGGTTCTATGGTGAGGCAGCACAACTTTGGGGGAGCGTGTGATGAAGGAAACTGCTGACTTCATGGCAACTAGAAAGCAAAGAGAGAAAGAGCTGGGCACCCTGAAAGGGCACATTCTCAGTGACTCGCCTTCCTTCCATTAGGGCCCAGTCTTAAATGTTTCACCACCTCCCAATAACACCACAGACTGGAACCAAACCATCAACAGAAAGGCCTTTGGGGAACATTTATCCAAAGCATATCACCAAGGCAGAATCTTATGAAGAGGTTTCATTTTTGCTGTCTGGACATTTTAGTTGTATCCGTTTCTCTCTAAACCTCTCTGGGTGTGGGATGTCCTTTGGATGAAGCTTCACAGTTCTGAGTTCTGCTCTGAGATGGGTTTTGGTCTACCATAACGTGAGCAGCTCTCAGCTCGATACCTGAATGGTCTTAATAAGATTGCTTTTGAATACTGACAGCTCCAGGATAAAAGCACATTTCTGGTGTCATTTGTACCACCTGTATAATATTTGCTGAACTCACCAGCTCAGATAATTATGTAAGTCAGTAATTCTTGACTGTGGGTGATTTTGCCTCTCTCTCCAAGGGGACATTTTTGATTGTCACAGCTAGGAATAGAGCATGACTAGCTTTGGTGAGTAGAGTCAAGGATGCTAGTCCACTTCCTACGATGCACAGGACAGCCCTTCCCATCAAAGGATTGCCCTTAATGTTCCTAGGGCTGAGGGAGGGAACCCCCACCCACTAGCCTTAGCTCTACTCCTGTCCACTGCAGGAGTGAAAATTAGAGCACAGTGTTCCAGTGTACTGTAAGGTCAATTGGCTCTATTGTTTAAAATAAAACATAAGCAAGTAATTGTGTTTATGAGATTATTCCTTTCCACTGCCTCAGTTTAATTATGTCTAACTAACTTTACCACATAACCTGTTAAATTAGTTACTTTTAATATTGAAAAGCAAATGTGTTCTCCACTTTTGGTGGGAGTGTAGACTGGTACAACCACTGTGGAAATCAGTGTGGAGATTTCTAAAAAAAACCAGGATTAGAGGTCCCATTTGACCCAGTTATTCTCCTTCTGGGTATTTTCCCAGAATTGAAAACATCATGCCCCAGCGATATATGTGCACTCATGTTTATAGCAGCACAATTTGTAATAGCTGCATTTTGGAAACA